>JAVKPL010009059.1:0-35763 GCA_032173675.1 Gastrolobium villosum | reverse complement strand
GCTCCGGTTATCGTCGTTTGAAGATGGACAAACAACATTGTCTACCAACTCCAAAATAGCCTAAAACCTACAATCTTCATGGAATAAACTGTACCTAACCGCCCAACCAATGGCTCTCAAACTTTTACACCATAAACTAGACACCTCAAACTTCGATTTGATATATCGTACGCTTAATTTGACCAAGTAACGAAGCGGGAATTAATTTCTCAAAACTACCTCAAATCTGCCAACAAAAACAGGGCAGAACAGGACAGTATGTTACAACAGCCCCCATGGGCTGCGCACACCACCAATGAACCTAGGCTTTTGACACAACGTAGGGGACATCTTAATCTTCAAAATGGCATATGGCACGTCCCAATCGGACCACTATGGAGAGAGATACGCTCCTCCAAAGTTCACCCAAAAACTGCCAATTTTACAGAAAATTCGCCAGAGTTTCCTTTGTATTTCCAAGAATCCCCAAATTTGCATAACCTGTTTAACACCACTAATACACCTGAAATCCAGCAAAATCCAATGGGTGGCACACACAAGGTCCAACAACGCCTTGGGGCTCTTACAACCCAATCCAATATACACTTAAAACATAAACAGTTTACTTTTCAATCCTTTATAGTTTTAATAACTAACATTCAATTTCATGCAAAAACCATAATGCAGATAATCATAAACCTACAATAGGCCTAAAGCCCTTCCATCATATTACATACATCCATGGTACATTTACAACACTGGATTACTTTTGCATTTACAACTTTAACTTTAAACTTTAAATTTACATATTACACTTCACTTGCCAAATAAATCTATAAACTAAAATGACATGATAGCTAAACTCTACTCCACTGCTCCACTCGTCATCATGCGGGCTTCTTGCCCGCTGCTCCATATCCACTGGTACACCCTGAAATAATGCCCCGAGACGGGGTGAGATATACGGATATATCTCAGTAACCAAGAGGTTCTGGAGAAAACTCCGCCCAATGGTTCACTTCGATGTATACAAATAGCATAAAAACAACACCACTATTATAAAACGGGATAAAGCAAGGGATTTAGAGAAAGGGGGAATATATTAGAACAACTACGACATGCGGGATGGTAGCTACCAATACCACGCCATGTCCTCGGCTATACGCCTATGGGTACTACCCCTGGCGTGTTCATAGAACAACCCACCAAGGTACCCCTTCCAACCATATACACCCGAGACAACCTAGTGTGCTCCTATCCGGATAACACACCACGACCCTGGGTCAACTGGAACTCCCTCTCGGAGACCTATCCAGTGGCAGTCCGGAAACACTTGCCCGAAGGCTAAAAATATCTACTGGCCATAGATCTGGTACATAAGTACCCACTGTGATAATGCAAATGCATGCTCATGCTGTTCTACACTACTCATACACACTTCCTACCGTTGCCATGAACTAGCAAGGTGGAACACAAAAAGGGGAACAAGCCCCAGTACCAAGAGGTTACCTTTCTTTTTCCTTTCACTGAGCTCCGCAGAACTCCACTTACGGCTTGATTCTCCGGGAACGCCTACACAGAGGACCATTCCACACACTTAGAACTTTGAATCCATTCATGAATTTCAACATATCTTGTGTAAACCACATCACTTACCTCTATCCACTTGATCCAGGACCAAGGGCAATCCACTATTTCACTGTTTCAAGTCTATGTCCACGTACGGCAACCTGTACAACCATGCACAACCGTCAGTTTCAGTCACAATACGTCAAAACGCAAAAATGTCAAATTCCTCTTCTCTCCCTCTAAGGTTCGGCCATCATAGGGTTATTTAGGGTTTTATTTTTCTAAATTTTCTTTCTCATTTTATTTCACTTACTTAGGTTACCCAAAGGCTAGTTCAACCGCAATTTTACGGTTTTACGACTTTTTCGCAACGTTTTGCGAATTATTACACTTTAGGCACATTTTGCCACTTTCAACACTTATCATTTTTACATTGATTCTTCCACATGCCAATCACCACACAATCCATCTAATAACTTTTCCATCACACAACACAACACCAAAGTGTTCTAAAACATCAATTTGTTCAATTGTACATAAATGGTCTAATCTTGGTTAGTCTAAACCAAGGATTTCCACTCAATTCCTATGGCCCACAACTCACATAATCACTTCCTAACATCATATAATCACACTACAATTCACTATACCACACATTAACACAAAACTCAAAAATTCCATTTCATGCATCAATTTTTTTCTAAGTTAAAAATCCATTTTTTTCACTTAAAATTTTCATTGCATTTCTAGCATTAATACATCATTCTAAGACATTATCATCTAATAGACATTTTCCATTTGAGCTCTCTAACACCACATATCACAAAATCCCTCTTTAGGGTCAATTATCACAACTCAAAATTTAACCAATGAAATGTTGAAATAACTCACCCAATTGCACGGTATATGGCTCCACCTAAGTATACTCCACCATTGGAGCATGAAAAAGCTTCAAGAACACCAAAAATCTCACAAAACCGAAACTGTAATTGAGCTGGATCTCCACCCACACACGATTTCAAGGCTCAAAAGTGGTACCAATGGGTTCAGAAGGTGTTTTCCATCAAGTTTCAAGACAAGAATCGTTGAATTCGGTGGAGAAATGGCCAAGTTATGGCCAAAGGAAATTTTGCATAAAAATGGTGGAAATGGGGCTGTTTTGTCGTGGCTGGGAAAGGAAGAAGACGGGTGGAATGAAGATAAACAGGGGCCATTAAGTGGTTAAGTGACTTTTAAGTGGGTACCGGATCCCACGTGATTTAAAACTCACCCGAATTTCCCTCCGATCATCACTAAAATTCACTATTTAAAACCTAATGAGAAATTATAATTTTTCATCTTAACAAAATCCTTTAATTTTACTCTTTCAGATAAAAATTTGGAGCTTTCCGGTTGTTCAGAAAAACACTGCTTTAAGGTACAGCGCGCTCCGTTAACAAACTTCCACAAATTGACTTAAATCCCTCAAATATTATCAGAAATCATATTTCCTATTTCTATGGACCATTAAAAATCAATATTTGAAACCTAGAGCTCAAAATTCCACTGGCACGTTTTACAGTGCAATCTGACTGCGGTATTTTTACCCGCGAAAAACACTATTCACTGATTTTCTGAAACTTGCCTATCCACTCAATTTTTCGTTCTGAATCTATTTCCAGGCTTATTTTTATCATCTGAGACCTCCTGCTCAATTTTTTACCTTCCTAGGGTTGCGTGTTGGCTAATTACCGTTTTGCCCTTTCTTTGTATTTTGGCCTAATCTTTGGGATTTTCACTAATCCTTCACTTAATTTCTCACTTAACACTTTAATTACTTATTTTAGAATTGTGAGGTGTTATAAAGAGAAAGTACATTTTGCCAAGCTCTTATTTATGATAACGTGCTTATATGGTTTTGGCAAACATACTTCATTTGATCTATTTTGTGTTTCAAAAATAAAAAGTTTAATTTTTTTTGTTGAAGAAAATTCTTATAACTTGTCGTTATTAATTTTTTGATTCGTGCCTTTTATATCATACATAACAATGGATACATTCCTCTTAATACATGCGTGTAATCATATGACTTATATTTTACTAGTATGTATGTTTTGAGGGGGAGCCTAGCATTTATTTGTTATATCCATCACTTGGCTTATAAAATAATTATGACAATGGAAGAGTCAATATTTTTTGCTTTTAAAGAGACTAACTCTATTGTGCATAGAAAGGATGTTTGTGATGGAGAATGGAGACTAACTCCAAGAGCTTACAAAGGAATGAAGAATAATAATATTGGAGATACTTCAAAAAGGTTTAATTTGCAAAATACTCTATAAGTTAGCTAAGTCTCCTAATCTCTCTATTTGCTTGTATATGACATGATATTGCTATAAAAACTTGTGTAGATATGTCAAATGATTTATGCTATTAAAGCCACTTCCTTAATACATGTCTACAAATCTTATGCATGCTAATACCAAAGTCATGCTAGTCACATTGGTACATATTCTTGTACGCTAGCAAAAATCAGAGCAATCATTTGTCTTGATATCTCTTTATTGATTTTATTTCCTAGATATTATGGCAATTTGGCTATATACTTTGATTATATGCTCATATTGGGTATCTTGAATTGAATGGATCCTTTGTGTTGGATTTATGATATATTGAGCACTTGATAATTTAAATCAACTTCCAAAGTATATTTGCACTTACTTGAATCATTTGGAAGCTCTATTATATGACTTGCCTATTTAATTACTTTTGATGTTGCCTAAGGGGGAGAATAAGTGCCAATTGAGAAAATATAATACAATTCTTCCTAACATGTGGAGAAATGGTAAGAACAAAGATGAAAGAGGGAGAATGCACCAAAAAGGTAAAAAATGATGCATATTGAACCTAGAATTCTCATACTTTTGTCTTTGAAACCATTCATGGATTAAGGGGGAGCTTTGAGAAATGGAATTTTATCGCTCATAAGTTTGGGTGCTTATCTTGGTTTATGCTTTTTGATGTTGCCAAAGGGGGAGAAAAATATGAAAATTGAGAAAATTATATTCTTCCACCATATACATATATGTTGGTTTGTAATGCTTAACTTGCATAATTATAATATTTTGGAACCATTCATAAATTGAGGGGGAGTATGATATACATTATTTGAGAATATTTATTATACTAACCATTTCTCAATTTTAAGTTTGTCATCATCAAAAAGGGGGAGATTGTAGATACAAGGTATTTTGATGATAACAAAGTGGCAACAACAAAAGAGAAGTGCATTGATCAATAGCGAAAAGCATCAATCATATGTGGATTTTGAACATGTATGATGTAGCCACACAAGAAGAGTGATGTTATATCAAAGTGGCAAGATCATTGGATCAAGAGCAACACCAAGATCAAAGACAACTAACAATGGACAACATCTAAGAGAAGCACAATATCATAACCATGGTGAAAAATGATCAAAACCAACAAAGTGTCAAGCATTGTCATATCCAACAAGTCAAAGCATCAAGTTCAAGAAAAGATCCAAGATACAAGACATGAAGCTAAGTCTAAAATCATATTTAGAATATATGTCAGGGTATATGATAGATTGCATTGCATGAGCTCAAAGTTTTTCTCAAAGTAAACATGTTTTTCAAATTGCATAATCAAGATGTTTTTCAAACATGTTTTTCAAATCCATGGAAAAGATACTTGACATATTTCATAAATTCAAAACATATTTATCAACAAGATCTTTCACAAAAAGTGGTTGGAAGCAAGCTAGTACACATTTGAACTTAGAATTTATTGCTTAAATTCGCTGCTGCCTTCCATACAATTTTTCATATCCAAGATGATGGATTTGGATTTTGTGTTCTTCATAAAAGTTGTAGATCTCTCTTTTATCTTTCCAACGAGACCAAGATCACATTAATCCGACAAGTATAACTCAAATTATAGCCAAAATACGAAACAATGTTCTTGCTGTCAAGTTGTGAATCAATTACCACTACGACAGATCTCAACGGCTATAAAACGGCTAATTTTTCAAATGAGATCTCAACGGCTATAAAACGGCTAGTTTTTCAAATGAGATCCCAACGGCTATAACGGTTAACGGCTAGTTTTCCAACGGCTAGTTTTCCAACGGCTAGTTTTCTAACGGCTAGTTTCCCAACGGCTATAAACGGCTAGTTTTCTAACGGCTAGTTTTCCAACGGCTAGTTTTTAGAAACACTATATATGCATTCCCAATGACTCAAAAACATAAGAGCATTATTTCTACACACATTAAGCATACTTTGAGAGCTTCTACACTATCACTTGCATATTCTTTCATATATTTCAAAGATCAAATATATTTGAGCTCATATCTTGAAAATCCATATACCCATTGTGCTTCAAGTTGTATATCCACACTTTGAGAGTGTATATTCATTTCCAAATATTTCTCTTCTTGTATTCTTGAGTTGAAAGGGTTGTGAGACCCATTGTTTGAAAGGTCACCAAATTCCTAAGTAAATTTGGAGTGAAAAATTGTAAGGCATCAAGAGCCCGAAGTCTTGAAAGGTATCCAAGAACCCGAAGTCTTGGAAGATTGTAAAGGTTTGTCAAGCACCCGTGAAGCTTGACCATTAGTGAAAGAGTTGATCGAGCGGCTTCAGTCTGGACGTAGGTCACAAGTGGTGGTGACCGAACCAGGATATATAGTGTTTGCAATTCTCTAAACTCTAAACTCTTTATTTCTAGCACTTTAATTGTTTCTTTGATATCTTGTATGTGCTAGTATAAGTTCTACAATTGTGATACATTATATGTTATGGATTGTTTGAATGCATTTATTAGCTTTTCATATGTCAAAGTGTGCTTGAAATGATTATTTAAAAACTAGAAGGGGGCTTTTGCGAAAATCTTGTAATACTCAATTCACCCCCCTCTTGAGTATGGAAGCCACATTCCTAACAAGGAGGAGGCAGGTCTGGTAGCTCATATTTCTTGAGTTTTTGTAGTAGCAATGCCAACCCTAAACCCTAAACCCTAAACCCTAAACCCTAAACCCTATCTTCTTGGCCTGCAATATTTGGAAGGCAGGCAAATAAGATTTAATCAAATGTTCATCTAACAAATACTACAACAAACATAAAAAGCAAAAGAAGCAACTGATATGAAATAATAACTTAAAGCTAATGGGGAATATTCAATTTCTACATCTAAGAAACAAGAAGAATCTCAAGCGGTACTCTCTCTTTCTCTCTCTCTCTCTCTCTCTCACACACACACACACACACATCAACCTAATTTTCACTTCCTTATTCAACCCAATTTTCACTTATTGGGTTTCATAGTATTCAATCAATCAACAAAACACACACACACACAAAGATAGTTCTCATCTCTTATCAACCCAACAACCCAATTTTCACTTCCTTATTGGGTCTCATAGTATTCAATCAATCAACAAAATGATCATACAAATATGTTATAAGCTGTAATCATGGAAACTCTTGAGCTTGCTAAATTTTGCACAGAAATCTAAGTTCAGGCAACTCTTACAAACTATATCATAAATTTGAATGCATAAAACTCAGACATGGTCTGTGCCATATGATGTATTCCCATTTTTCAATAGGAGACATTCAATTGCAAAGAGTCTTTGTCCAAAGCTAATATAAGCTACTAAGATAACAATATATGAAAGTGAAAGTGAAAACATGGATTACAAAGTGAAGTCCAAAGGGTAATAGGAAGGTTTAGATAATATACTCTTCTGAGATTGTAAATGAGCCTCTCTTCCTCGGTCATAAGTTTCTTCTTCAATTTCTTAGCTCTTCGAATTTCCCTCAATGTTTTACCAGACTCTTTCTGCATTCTCCTTTCCACCTTGCTCCTCAAACTCCTTCCTTTCGATGTTGACATTGCCCGAGATAAGGATAATCCATTCAAAACATTCAACGGCTTAACATAACAAGAAAAACTAACTTCATCGTATGCTGAGTCTTTAACAATGTTGTTCTGCTCCCATGTATGTCCTAAAGGTACAATATTCCTGACACAAAATAAATCAAAATCAATCACAGAATTCAAAATCATAATAATAACAAGGCTTACTGATTGTTGCTTAAAAATAAATAAATAAAAAAGTAGAAGAAGAAGTTGGAAGAGAGAGAGAGTAATAAAAGGGAGAAGCTTTGGTACGAAAGAGATGAGGGAGAGGGTGAATCAAGTAAAGGAATAAACTTTGAGGTGAAAGAGAAAATGAGGTTTAGGCATTTCTGAGCGGAATCACTTTTTATTTTTAATTTCATGATTTGTAGAAAGAGGGAAAACACAAAACGTTACTTGAAGAGATTGGATTGAAGGTGAAGGAGAGAAGAGAGTGGCTTGAAGCAATGCCTCTGCAGATTTCTCGCACCAAACATTCTTCGTGCGAGAAATAAGTGGAAATTTTATGTCTAACTGTGCATTCGCTTATGTCTAACTGTGCATTCGCTTATGCACAAATCGTGTATTTTTTTTTATAAGTGACTTGAATGCTTGATGTGTCTTCCTACATTATTTCGAGGGGAAAGATCTTCTTACTACTAAAAAAGTTCACCACTTTTATAACCAATTTTATTAGCGTTGATTTTCGTCAATCTAACGGTTGTAATTTATTAAGAATTAATAATTAATTAAAAGTATAACCCAATAATTTTCAATAAATTACAACCGTTAGATTGACGAAAATCAACAGTGATAAGATTGGATGTAAAGGTGATAAACTTTTTCGGGGTAAATAGATCCTTCCCCTTATTTTGATAAATTTTTTTAAAATTTTGCGCCTATTAGGATAATGGTTTCGAATTTTGCATCAATATGGTCAAAAGGTCGTGTCAAGTTTGAGTTTTTTTTTTTTTTTTTTTTTGCTTTGAAAATTTCCTTTAGATTTAATTATTAGTTTATTTTTTTTTTAAACGGGTTGAGAGTCTACCAATTTTTTAAGTATCCATATGTTGGTTATCTTTACCATCTCTTATAAAGTTTTTCATCCTCATTTTATAACTCTTTTCTAAATGACTTGAACAATTATCACTCATAGAATCTTAAAGACAGATGGATCATAAAATATACGTATGGATCATTATCAAAAAATTTCAGATACACAGAATCCCTTAAAATGATAAGCATATAGAGCATACATGCTTCTTTTTTAGAATAGATTATGCTAATAACATTATGGGAATAAATTTTCCATTAAACTTTTATTCTAGCAGCTGAGACATAAAATAAGTTAGGGCCTACCATTTTATTTTCTCTCAAATATTTCACCTTTCTCTCACATATTTCACCTTTTTCTCTCTTCATTGTTGGGTCTGCTACAAGAAAGAAAGTAAAGAAAGTTCTGCTGCAACAACAGAAGTTTTATTCCTTAACATTATACTAGGTTTTTGGAAAGAAAAAAAAGAAACTTATAGAGTATTCATGGAGATAAGAACACACTAATTTTATTTCTATTTCAATATCTTCCATCTTATAAATAACAAGTTTCGTTTTATAGACAAGGAAGTAGAACATAAATGTCAAATCTTACATCATAAGCAGACATAATCTATGTAGCACCGATACGACACGCGACACGTGATACGACACGACACGACACTCCGACACGCCAATCCTAAAAAATTATGGATTTCGACACGTTGGGACACGTTTTAATATTAAATAATATTTTTAATTTATATAGTTTATATTTCATTTAATATTTAATAATTTAAAAAAATGAAACTAAATTAATAATACCCATCAAAACGTTATAAAGATGGAAGCTTTAATAAAAAAATGGGATGAGAGAGACAAAATATCATATAGAGAGATGAAATCATATTAGAGAGAGATCAGAGAGAATGAGATATAACAAGAGCGTAATAGGAATTGACAACAATGATGCTGAGATGATCTCTTATCTACTTAAGGGGAAAAAATACAAAAAAATAAAATTGATATGATCAGGTGGAAGCTTTATTAATAAATTTTAATTTTTTTTTTAATTTAAAAAAAATAAAAAATAAAAAAATTTACGAAAATGCCAGTTGACCGCGTCTGACACGGTCAAATTCGCGTCTCGGAATGGTAAACTTGTCGGAAAAATTCAACCGCGTGTCCGACACCGTGTCGGAGTGTAACATCCCACGTAAATAAGAAATATAGTTATCTTGCTTTGAAGATCATGGATACTGCCATGGAATATGAGTACCTATTTTATGCATGTGAGATCCTAGTTAAGAGTATAGGAATAATTAAATTAAAATACACGGAAAGCATAACACTGCTAAAATTTATTTGAGTGTTTCTAATAATTATGTGACTAATTGTATGCGTGACACCTAACCCCCCTATACTACCTGCATGCTCGACTCTTGTCCCCATCCTCTCCTTGCATGATACGCCACTTGTGCAACTTGGGGATGCTTAGAAAATGTGCCTTGCAAGCCGCGGCCAGATCTTTGTAGGGTCATGGACTCCATTTGATTAGGTAGAAAGCTGAACCCCTTGGTTCCTGTGCGCGTGTTCTGACCTTGAAGCAGATTGCAAGTCTGCTTTGCCCCATTCCTCTCATCATTTGCGTACAGAACGTAGAGGAAGCAATCTGTACTGCTGGTGACCGATCAACCTTCAAGCATGCACACCTTGTGTCACACCAAATGTCCCTCCTCCCTTCTGCATGACCGCCACCTTCCCTCCCTATCTCTTGCATGTGCGCCACCTTGCATCACCCTTGGAACATGTGGATACTTCCCCTTCTATACATAGCAGCCAGGAGCACCTTCTTGATCACAAAGCTTCTTTCCCCCCTCAAACTTCAAACGCAGACCGAAGGCCTAGGGAGACTAGGCTCATATCTCCTTCTCATTCTACCTCACCAACCGTGCTTCCATGGGAATGGGATAAACCACTTTGGCATATCTTTCCCACTACTATTTCGGTTGAGAACACTTGAGTAGGAGTTTGTATTTGAATCACAGAATAATCTCTTGTTCCCTGCTGTTCGGCTGGTACACACTGTCGTTTGTCTGTGCAGCCGCTGCACTGCTGAGTTGAGGACTTGCAGACCAAAGCTTCAAAGCATATCACTTCTTCCCCCCTGCTCTTTGTTGGCCAGCCGTTGACATCAAAGGGATGAAAGGCCCAAGACTTAAGCATGCAATCGTTTCGCTCCCCACTGCACAGTTTGCATGTCCATTGCGTCTTCTCCATTTCCACCGTGATCGTGAGTTCGTTGAGAGAGGGGAGAACCCCAAGTCTCCTTACCTCTCCTCCTTTGTTGCTCTTGTCTGACCGAGCGTCAAACCCAAGGATGTGAGGTACTGGGTATTTTGTTCACTACCTCCTTGCTCTTTTCTCCTTGGACCAAATTCTGATGAAGTTCCTCCCTGCAAGCCCTTGGTCTGATCCGTTTTGGTACTGCCTCTCCACTACATGCAAACCGTGAACCAAGCTTAGCATTAATGTTCTATTTTTCTTGTAGCCGGTTCAGCCAATTCAAGGAAGAATGGTGCTTCCTTACTTCTTGGTCTCATCCTACTCTGTTCGGTCTCTAAAGGGATTTCCCCTTCTTGTAGCTGAAAATGTTGGGAGTGGAGTGTAAAGAGTCTAGAGCAAAAGTTTAATGATTGTCCCTTGGCTGAGTGGTGGACGCTGAGGTACTTACCATGAGGTAAGGATCAAAATTTTAACCCTTTTCCCCTCACATTTCGGTTGGTGTATTTATGCTTTAAGGTGCAAGATCTCTCTGTCATTCATTTCTTTATTGCTATTCTTTGAACAGCCTTGGCACTGCATAGGTAAACCGTAAGGCTTAACCTTGTGAGCTTGGAGATAGTTTCTTTATTATTGGGCTGCCATTTGATTAACCGATTAGTAGGTTTTACATGTATGAGACTTAGGTGTACAACATACTTAGGAGTCCTCTAAACGCACCTTAGGCAGTGTAGAAATGGTTATAAAATAGAATAAATTATGAACACTTCTAACGGTCCACACCCAACATGGATGTATTAGAACACGTGGATGTTTCATTGTTAATAGTTGGGTGTGTTAGCTTTCAGTCAGAAAATCTATCTAGTCTAGGAACTATGAGAACCGGTTAAACTACAAGAATTGGAGAACATTTTATTTGGACTATTTACTTCCCTTAGATTCTGCCTTCTTAAAACAGCCCTAGGATGTAAGGCATGTGGGCCTTAAAACGAATTTTGTGAACAACCATGAAACTAGTTGATGCAAACTGAAATTGATTTCTTGGGAGCTGGATATAGAGCTCCTCAACAGCCTTGAACCGTCTTTGAAGAGAACCAAAAAAATATGCGATCTTACATTGTAGGAGTTATTATGAAAATGATAAGTGTAGCACTCTTTGTGGGCCATATCGAACCTGCACGTATTATGTTAGTTAGCTTTTAATATGGGAAGTAATCAGCCTGTTAAAGGTTTCAGTGTGCTAGGCTAGTAGATTGGGGAAGTGCTTTGTGAAATGAAAAACCGAACCTATTGTATATAGAGTTGTGGTTTTTTTTTTGGCGTTTGTGCATAAGTTAGGAGACCAAACATAAATCAAGAGATTTATTTTGTTGAGAGCCATGAAGTTCATTTATAACCCAAGTACCTAAAGTAATGGAAACTGTATGCAAAGTATAGTAAACATAAATTAAATATATTAAGCACCTAATTAATGATTAAAGACTGAATGTGCATGTGTGAATTACCTTGGGTTTTGTAAATTAAGGACAATCGGTGAATTAATATTGCGGCATAATATCCGCTTGGTATATGGACTTGGAAACCGATTATGAACTAAAGAATTAGGAGAATGGGAAAGCTATGTAATGCATAGTAAGTATATGTGATAAATTCTGATTTGGATATGTTTATATATCTATTTGATTAGGTGCACAAGATCCTAGCTCATTGGACTGTTTGTTTGACATTTGGCTGTCTGATTGGTGATGTTTTGATAAAAGAATGTTAAAGACTTGAGGTAAGTGTCAGGCGATATTACCTAATGTGACTATTGACTACTGGTATAAAATTGTGACATGATGCTCCATATTCCGTAAAAGTATTATGTTCCTTATGATGAAAGGAAACTGCCAAAAATGTGCCGTGATGGCTATATGATTATGAGGTAAAGACGTTATGTGGCAGCATAACGCATATGAAAAGTATATGTGCCGTGATGGCTATATGAAAGGTATATAAGCATGCACCTTACATCATACCGCATTTTTACGCTTTGTGTGTGAAAGCATAGCATGACATGCATGTATCAAGATCATATAGGCATTGTTAATAGTTGGATGTGTTAGCTTTCAGTCAGAAAATCTATCTTATAACACCTCGGAAAATTAAATGTGAAATTATGTGATAAAATATGGGATTAAGAGGGAAGGATTAGTGAAAATCCGAGAATTAGGGCCAAAATGGGCTAAAAGGGCAAAATGGTAATTTGCCAAAGACGTGAATCGAGGCATGAAAAATGGAGTTAGAGAATTAATATGACAAAAATAATGCTGGAAATGGAATCAGGACAGAAAATTGAGTGAGTAGGCAAAATTGGGAAAAAATTGATGAATAGTGACTTTTTAAGTGTTAAATACTGTGGTACGAGTGTACCGATAAGTGTGAAAATTTTATCAATATTTTGAGGAAATAAAAATATGACATGGACTGGAAAAATATGTAGATTAAGAATATATGATCATAATTTTTATCGGAGCTGAAGTTAGATCGCGTGTGGGACCCGGGTGACCGAAGTCACTTGGCCCCCACCTCTTTTTCTTCCTTCTTTCCCTTCCTTTTCTCCTCTCCTTCGCGCGCCCTTCCCCTGCAAAAGAACCAAAACCCCATTTCTTCCCCATTTTCCCATTTCTTCATTTCTTCACCGAATCGCTTGATTTTGGTGTCGAAATCTATTGTAAACAACCTTCCAAAGCCATTGGTAACACTTAGAACCCTTGAATCCACCTCCTTGGCCGCGTTTTTGGGCAAAAACAGATCCGACCCATAGTGTTCATGGAGTTTTCTTGGAGGTTTTGATCTTCTAATGGTTTAGTGAAGCCTTGGTGGTGAACATACAACACATTGTGAGTATATTTGTGGTATTTTTATGGTTGATTTCATAGATCTAGAAATTTGTGTTCAAACCTTTGATTTTAGATGTGTGATGATAGAGAGCCCAAATGGAAAAATGCTATTAGATGAAAAGGCCTTAGAATGATGCATGAAAGCTAGAAATGCTATGATAAATTTTGGTGAAAAGTTGGGTTTTTAACTTAGGAAAAATTGTGGGAATTTCATGAAAATTGTAATGTGGTGTAATTGAATAATTGAATGATGGGCCATTGGTATAGGTTGATAATGTGATTATATGATTAGTGTGTGTGTTAAAATGGAATTGGAAACATTGTAGAATGAACCTTTGAGGAATTCGAACCATAGAGGGGTTTGGAAGGAAAATGATGTAAAGGTTGTGAATTTGATGGAGTATGATATAAAATGATGTTTAAATGGATGATGGTATAGTGTGATATAGTGGAAAGAGAAGAAAGAATGTGTGATTCATGGTGTAATTGGTAAATTAACCTATAAAAGAGATTGAAGTAAAATGGTATGGAAAAATAGCCTTTGGCCTAGGTGATTTAAATGATGATTAATTGTGTAAATGAATGTTGACATTGGAATTGTATTGATAATCATGTTGTGGATTATCTAGGTTGCCTCTTTTGGACGCTTTGGAAGCGGGTAAGCTTGGAGCTTACGTTTGGAGCATGGGCTCGGTGTTGAGGTAACCATTGGAACTGGGGTTTAGCCCTTGTGTGCTCCACCACACCTAGTGGATGGTTGTGGTTGGATTATGTGGTTATGACATTGTGTGATTGTGTGCTTGTATGCATATTGCTTGATTTTTGTGAAAATTGTTTGGTCACTGGCCAGTTGACGTGTGTGGAGTTTGGACATCCGCTGGGTTCGTCCTTGTGAGAATGCCAGTCGGGTTTTGCCGTGGAGTCGACTCTGGGAGCGGCGCCAGGATGATCCAAACGGGGACGTCCGCCGGATAGGGCTCATGAGGAGTTCCGGTTGGGTATTGCCATGGAGTCTTCTCAACCATGGGAGAGGCGCCAGGACTGTCTCGGGAGTTATATGATGGAGTCCTTGAACATGAATCCATGAGTGGATGTTCTCGGGTTGTCTCCAGTTGATGGGTGATATTGTATTACATGCATATTATATGATGTTGTATTTGCACATTGAGTGAGCCATGGGGTGGAGAAACCTCCAGGGCCCTTGGTTTACTGAGATATATTTATATATCTCACCCCGTGTTGTGGGGCATCATTTCAGGTCAGGTTGAGCCTGGAAGAGTGGAGCATGAGGTGCATGTTGGAGGCACCATGTGATGAGCATTGGATAGGGACACATCTTGCATATGATGTATACTTTAGACTTAGGTCATGAATCTATGCATGTTGAAAATGCCATGCTTAGTAAGCTCATGAATACATGTTAGATCCTTCAATATGATGTATATGTAGGACATGAGAATATATTGTATATTTGAGTGAGCATGGGACTTGTCCATTGCCACATTCATTGTAATTGAAGTCTTGGTGAATATGTTGTAAAATGGACCATATTTGATGTAAAATGGCCGTTATGTTAAGGACTTTGTATATGATACATAATTGAATGAAAATGTATGTTTGAAGGGCTTAGAGCCTAAATTATAGTATGTTTTAGTGTTGTGTGGAGTACTAAGAGGTTAGGGATGGATTACACAACCCTTCTTGGGCTTAAAATGCTGTAATCTGTCACTTTTACTGCATAGTAATCGATTACCCAAGCATGGTAATCGATTACCATGCAACAGGGGACGAAAAATTAGCTACTGTCTTCACTGGTAATCGATTACTGAGCTTTGGTAATCGATTACCATGTGAGGTAATCGATTACCCAAAGTTGGTAATCGATTACCAGAACAGAGGATGTGAAAAATTGGCTACTGCCTTATTTTGACAGGTGGTAATCGATTACCACCCACTGGTAATCGATTACCACAGTGTAAATTTTGAAAATTTAAGTTTTTCTAGACTAAAAGAAAGGGGTTTAACTTGATGGGTAGAACTCCACATGGTTCGTGGTTTGAAACCACGCGTAACTAATGTAAAGGGGTAGAACATGGTAAGAAATGGAAATAAGTTGATGAGTTTAAATGAGTTGAATAAAAACGAAGATTAGTGGTGTTGTTAAGCTGAATGCTTCCGCGTATTGCATTTACAATTATGGTGTGGTTTTAATTGATTACGGAAAAAGGAAATGGTTATAAAAAGGAATATGATAAAAAGAAAAAGTTTACCCGTAATTTAATTAACCCATTTACTGTGATTGTAACTGCGCTTAATATCATAATCAATGTTAACAATATCGGTACGTAACGGGCTGTTACATTTTATGGTATCAGAGCAGTTTCTTTTGGGAACTCTGATGATTGTGTAATTGAGGTGAGTGCTGTATAGTTGTACGTAGACACTTATTGACTGCTACACATGTGATTCCTTAGTTTGGGCCTGATCAACCCATTTCTTCGTGTTCAATGTGTGGTCAGTATAAGATGCCTTCGTGACAACCCTGGAGCACCAATGTCAGTCCTTAGGCTAAGGTGGTGGGTGCAGTGATGACTGCTCCACGGATTGAAATGTTAGTAAGTGAATTTGGTATAATTGAAGACTTAGTGAGAATAAATTGTGATACTGTCATTGAGGACTTAGTGAGAATGAAATTGAGATAAGATGTTTGACCATTTGGGGTAGAATGCTACTATATTTGAATGTGTGGTTTTATGGTGAGTAAGTGTGATTGAGTCAAGTTGATATTGGTATGATGATGTGGGTAAGTCTTCCCTAAATGTTTGGGGAGTTAGAAAGATTGAGTATATGTGGAATTAGTGCTATAACTTTGACATGGTGGGGAATTGGAACCCCGATGGAATTGTGAAAATTGGAATATGAGTGTTATGTGTAATATGGGATACCTTAGAGTTAAAATGATAAGGTTATAAGACCCTTGAAGAGGGCATATACTTGGATGACTTAATATGCTCGAATGTAGAAGTAAATTGAAATTTCCAATTTTGGGATTGAGAATTGTGAGTAACTTAAAAGAACTATGGAAATGATGTGTTGGATAATTCAATGTTGAAATTGGGACTTTAGTCCATGAGGAGTTAGTGTTGGTTGAACTTAAGGGAGGATATCATATGTATAAAAAGTATAATATAAGAAGTTGAGAGAATTGCCATGTGTGGCATTTGATGAATTTGATTGAAGGTATGAGAGTCCATAAGTTAAGGATCGTTGGACTTGACAAATGTGAGGTGAGAAAATATAACGGAGTATGGTGTATTAATGGTACGATGATGCTTCCATAATGTTGGGTAGCATTGAAATATTAAGGTTGCGGCCTAATTATATGTGGATAGTAATCCTGTGATGGCTAAGTGTTGGCATGTATCTATGTATATATATATATATATATATATGTATTGTGAAGGCCGGGGTGCCTAAATGTATATTTGCGTGGTTATGAGTTAGTAAACTCTTTGGTAAAAGAAAATTATTTTGGCAAAAGAGTAATGATGTAAGTGAAATTCCCTATGATGAGAAATGTTGGAAGAGATTGTCTCTTTGGAGTGACATTGGATGCTCAATTTGTTAGGGGATTCATGATGGAGTCCCGGTGTGCAAGTTATACCATGGCACACACGTTGTTAATAATGTGACAATTAATATTGTCCTGGGTTTCCCCTTGTGGATTGAATCCTAAGAGTTGTTGCTCTTGGAAGTCCCAGGCGAGCGTTGCTCGAAATTGGAATTTATTTGGTGGTCCTGATGCGCTAAATGCGTGGACTAGTAAGTGAAGGCACTCTTGGTGTCATAGTGGAATATTGAGAGAAAAGTAACATCAGTTTAATGAAGCGGATCTTCTACAGTGTTGAGCATGGTCGCTATGAGCCATGATGGACAATGGATTAGGACGGTACCGAACATGGGTACTGTTATGAATTGAAAGTTTTGTGTCAAAATATGAGAAAGATGTTGGAATCATGTGAGGATGATTATTCTATAGACTAAGACTAATGACTAGTCAAGTGATATGAGTATATTGTTGAGAAAAGAACCATATTGGAAAGTTATAGTGAATGGTGCAAGAAGTAAGATAGAACTAGTATACCATTATGTATCTATATAAGAATTTGTTGCCGTTATATGCGGATTAGATGTGAATGTATTTATTTGTGTGGCTTATATGCCCGGAGTGTATGTCTATTCTCCGTATGGATTATGTTCCCGGAGATTATTATTATTTGGTATAAGTAATGTAGTGTGAGGTAGAATCTTGAGTTAGTGGGACTGTTAGTACAGCCATGGGCATGTTACCTCTTCTTGCGTGAATTATAAGGACAGATTCTCTGATTGGTGGGGCATTGCACCTGGGGCCCTTAGGACAGCAAGAGCTCGAGGGGTTAAACCTAAGGATGTTCTTACCCATTGCATTAGAGAATTGTATCTTGTGAGGAACGCAAGATGTGAATTTGGATAATTGTAAGTGAACAGTAATATGCCTAATATGATGAAATGTGTGAGGTGCCATGAGATGGTAGTTTGAATTATGAATGTGAGCACTCAGAGGTGTGCATGAGTGTATACCAAGTGTGGTAATATGGAATTATGGTTTTACGGAAATTGTGAAGTGAATTATCGGATTATCACCCTATGTGAAGGGAATGGAAAATTGATTAGTGATGATGGATTGAGTCAAGGTTTTATGGAAAGGCTTGTGATGGTTAGATGTTAAGCTAAGTTGGTGGCCAAAGTGGCCAATGATTTTAAAGTTGGTGGCCAAAGTGGCCGATGATTTTAAGAAGTGATTAATGATGATATAGTCAAGTAAGAAAGTGTGATACTAGTTGCTAAAGAGAAATGTATTTGGTGAAATGAAAGGTTGATATCCTTACCCTGGTGGTAGAGTTACTGATGGAGCAGTATAGATGCAAAACTATAGTGAGAGAGGTGTTGAAAATACACAATGTTAATGTTGTTCTTGGCTAGGTTCCAAGATATATGATTGAGAGTGCTAATGGTACTTTGAATAGTCCGAGAGATTTGTGTAATCGCCAATATGAAATGATGAAAGTAATGACAAAGATGGATTTAGTTCCTTGGAGCATGATAAATAGGCTTTGAAAATCCCTATGTGATGGGACAGATATGAGAGAGAGACGATAGGTGACATTGGAGTGATACATACTGGTTAAGTGAAATGATGATGAAGGAGAAATGTATAGAATGAAACACATGTGGAATTGATACATGAGTACGGAATTGTAATTAAAGAAGATTGTCAATGGAAATCTTGGGCATGTTGCCTTTAATGGGAGAAATCAGTGATGAATTATGTGTTAAGTTATGGAAATGATTAGTTGAACTTGTAAGTATGATATAATGTATGACAGTTAATGAATGAATTGATGGTTGAAAGCTTTGAAATGACTGATGTGAGGTATGAATTGTAATGTGTGGTCCATTGGGGACCGGATAAAGGTCTTGAGAAAAAGATTCGCCATTGTGTTTTGGTGAAGTTGGTGGACTTGTAAGGATAAATTGACTGTTGAGCACAACGATGGTGCTTGTTAAAGATAAAGTGCTGAGGTGAAATTGTACGTTATAGGTTGAGAACATGAGAAAGAAAATTGTGTATATACGAGTTGTGGCTAAGTGCCAAGAATGGGGATTGTTCCCTCAGAAGATAAAAGTATAGTGAGTGTGAACTGGATGATTACTCGGTGAGTTGCACTGAGAGGCTGTGAGGTTCCATAATAGTGTTTAATGTGGAATAAGAAATGTGAAAAAGATTGATGACAAGAGTTAATACTCCATAGGAATAAAATTCAAAAAGGATAATTGTGGCTATAATGGGCCAGTGAGTAACAGTTGCCTGTGTGGCACAGATTGAACAGAATATGGTATGATCCTATAGGCATAGTTGTTGATATGTTAATTAGGTAGGAAAACCTGCCAAGAGAAATTATGGGCTATATGTGCTAGGTAGCTGGACTTGTGAAAAGAAAGTGAAAAGAAATTGAAAGAAATTGGCTTGGCAAAGCATTGATAGAGCACAACTGTGTGGTGCGCTCCGGTTGTTCACATGTGGTGTCACCGGTTGATATTGAAATTGGGAAGGACTTGAGGTCTCCCATCGGGCCTTTAAAAGGCAAGACTATGGTGAAATGTGGCTGAAAAGCCAAAAGATAAAAATTTAAATAATTATGTTGGTGTCCGCGCACGGTATGGAGCTTCTTGGGTACGGGGGACTGAGGTTCTCTGGCTGTATTCCGAGTTAGCTTATGTGCATGGTTGATTTTGCGGACAAAATTCCTAAAAGGTGGGGTGAATATAACACCTCGGAAAATTAAATGTGAAATTATGTGATAAAATATGGGATTAAGAGGGAAGGATTAGTGAAAATCCGAGAATTAGGGCCAAAATGGGCTAAAAGGGCAAAATTGTAATTTGCCAAAGACGTGAATCGAGGCATGAAAAATGGAGTTAGAGAATTAATATGACAAAAATAATGCTGGAAATGGAATCAGGACAGAAAATTGAGTGAGTAGGCAAAATTGGGAAAAAATTGATGAATAGTGACTTTTTAAGTGTTAAATACTGTGGTACGAGTGTACCGATAAGTGTGAAAATTTTATCAATATTTTGAGGAAATAAAAATATGACATGGACTGGAAAAATATGTAGATTAAGAATATATGATCATAATTTTTATCGGAGCTGAAGTTAGATCGCGTGTGGGACCCGGGTGACCGAAGTCACTTGGCCCCCACCTCTTTTTCTTCCTTCTTTCCCTTCCTTTTCTCCTCTCCTTCGCGCGCCCTTCCCCTGCAAAAGAACCAAAACCCCATTTCTTCCCCATTTTCCCATTTCTTCATTTCTTCACCGAATCGCTTGATTTTGGTGTCGAAATCTATTGTAAACAACCTTCCAAAGCCATTGGTAACACTTAGAACCCTTGAATCCACCTCCTTGGCCGCGTTTTTGGGCAAAAACAGATCCGACCCATAGTGTTCATGGAGTTTTCTTGGAGGTTTTGATCTTCTAATGGTTTAGTGAAGCCTTGGTGGTGAACATACAACACATTGTGAGTATATTTGTGGTATTTTTATGGTTGATTTCATAGATCTAGAAATTTGTGTTCAAACCTTTGATTTTAGATGTGTGATGATAGAGAGCCCAAATGGAAAAATGCTATTAGATGAAAAGGCCTTAGAATGATGCATGAAAGCTAGAAATGCTATGATAAATTTTGGTGAAAAGTTGGGTTTTTAACTTAGGAAAAATTGTGGGAATTTCATGAAAATTGTAATGTGGTGTAATTGAATAATTGAATGATGGGCCATTGGTATAGGTTGATAATGTGATTATATGATTAGTGTGTGTGTTAAAATGGAATTGGAAACATTGTAGAATGAACCTTTGAGGAATTCGAACCATAGAGGGGTTTGGAAGGAAAATGATGTAAAGGTTGTGAATTTGATGGAGTATGATATAAAATGATGTTTAAATGGATGATGGTATAGTGTGATATAGTGGAAAGAGAAGAAAGAATGTGTGATTCATGGTGTAATTGGTAAATTAACCTATAAAAGAGATTGAAGTAAAATGGTATGGAAAAATAGCCTTTGGCCTAGGTGATTTAAATGATGATTAATTGTGTAAATGAATGTTGACATTGGAATTGTATTGATAATCATGTTGTGGATTATCTAGGTTGCCTCTTTTGGACGCTTTGGAAGCGGGTAAGCTTGGAGCTTACGTTTGGAGCATGGGCTCGGTGTTGAGGTAACCATTGGAACTGGGGTTTAGCCCTTGTGTGCTCCACCACACCTAGTGGATGGTTGTGGTTGGATTATGTGGTTATGACATTGTGTGATTGTGTGCTTGTATGCATATTGCTTGATTTTTGTGAAAATTGTTTGGTCACTGGCCAGTTGACGTGTGTGGAGTTTGGACATCCGCTGGGTTCGTCCTTGTGAGAATGCCAGTCGGGTTTTGCCGTGGAGTCGACTCTGGGAGCGGCGCCAGGATGATCCAAACGGGGACGTCCGCCGGATAGGGCTCATGAGGAGTTCCGGTTGGGTATTGCCATGGAGTCTTCTAAACCATGGGAGAGGCGCCAGGACTGTCTCGGGAGTTATATGATGGAGTCCTTGAACATGAATCCATGAGTGGATGTTCTCGGGTTGTCTCCAGTTGATGGGTGATATTGTATTACATGCATATTATATGATGTTGTATTTGCACATTGAGTGAGCCATGGGGTGGAGAAACCTCCAGGGCCCTTGGTTTACTGAGATATATTTATATATCTCACCCCGTGTTGTGGGGCATCATTTCAGGTCAGGTTGAGCCTGGAAGAGTGGAGCATGAGGTGCATGTTGGAGGCACCATGTGATGAGCATTGGATAGGGACACATCTTGCATATGATGTATACTTTAGACTTAGGTCATGAATCTATGCATGTTGAAAATGCCATGCTTAGTAAGCTCATGAATACATGTTAGATCCTTCAATATGATGTATATGTAGGACATGAGAATATATTGTATATTTGAGTGAGCATGGGACTTTTCCATTGCCACATTCATTGTAATTGAAGTCTTGGTGAATATGTTGTAAAATGGACCATATTTGATGTAAAATGGCCGTTATGTTAAGGACTTTGTATATGATACATAATTGAATGAAAATGTATGTTTGAAGGGCTTAGAGCCTAAATTATAGTATGTTTTAGTGTTGTGTGGAGTACTAAGAGGTTAGGGATGGATTACACAACCCTTCTTGGGCTTAAAATGCTGTAATCTGTCACTTTTACTGCATAGTAATCGATTACCCAAGCATGGTAATCGATTACCATGCAACAGGGGACGAAAAATTAGCTACTGTCTTCACTGGTAATCGATTACTGAGCTTTGGTAATCGATTACCATGTGAGGTAATCGATTACCCAAAGTTGGTAATCGATTACCAGAACAGAGGATGTGAAAAATTGGCTACTGCCTTATTTTGACAGGTGGTAATCGATTACCACCCACTGGTAATCGATTACCACAGTGTAAATTTTGAAAATTTAAGTTTTTCTAGACTAAAAGAAAGGGGTTTAACTTGATGGGTAGAACTCCACATGGTTCGTGGTTTGAAACCACGCGTAACTAATGTAAAGGGGTAGAACATGGTAAGAAATGGAAATAAGTTGATGAGTTTAAATGAGTTGAATAAAAACGAAGATTAGTGGTGTTGTTAAGCTGAATGCTTCCGCGTATTGCATTTACAATTATGGTGTGGTTTTAATTGATTACGGAAAAAGGAAATGGTTATAAAAAGGAATATGATAAAAAGAAAAAGTTTACCCGTAATTTAATTAACCCATTTACTGTGATTGTAACTGCGCTTAATATCATAATCAATGTTAACAATACCGGTACGTAACGGGCTGTTACATATCTAGTCTAGGAACTATGAGAACCGGTTAAACTACAAGAATTGGAGAACATTTTATTTGGACTATTTACTTCCCTTAGATTCTGCCTTCTTAAAACAGCCCTAGGATGTAAGGCATGTGGGCCTTAAAACGAATTTTGTGAACAACCATGAAACTAGTTGATGCAAACTGAAATTGATTTCTTGGGAGCTGGATATAGAGCTCCTCAACAGCCTTGAACCGTCTTTGAAGAGAACCAAAAAAAAAATATATGCGATCTTACATTGTAGGAGTTATTATGAAAATGATAAGTGTAGCACTCTTTGTTGGCCATATCGAACCTGCAAGTATTATGTTAGTTAGCTTTTAATATGGGAAGTAATCAGCCTGTTAAAGGTTTCAGTGTGCTAGGCTAGTAGATTGGGGAAGTGCTTTGTGAAATGAAAAACCGAACCTATTGTATATAGAGTTGTGGTTTTTTTTTTGGCGTTTGTGCATAAGTTAGGAGACCAAACATAAGTCAAGAGATTTATTTTGTTGAGAGCCATGAAGTTCATTTATAACCCAAGTACCTAAAGTAATGGAAACTGTATGCAAAGTATAGTAAACATAAATTAAATATATTAAGCACCTAATTAATGATTAAAGACTGAATGTGCATGTGTGAATTACCTTGGGTTTTGTAAATTAAGGACAATCGGTGAATTAATATTGCGGCATAATATCCGCTTGGTATATGGACTTGGAAACCGATTATGAACTAAAGAATTAGGAGAATGGGAAAGCTATGTAATGCATAGTAAGTATATGTGATAAATTCTGATTTGGATATGTTTATATATCTATTTGATTAGGTGCACAAGATCCTAGCTCATTGGACTGTTTGTTTGACATTTGGCTGTCTGATTGGTGATGTTTTGATAAAAGAATGTTAAAGACTTGAGGTAAGTGTCAGGCGATATTACCTAATGTGACTATTGACTACTGGTATAAAATTGTGACATGATGCTCCATATTCCGTAAAAGTATTATGTTCCTTATGATGAAAGGAAACTGCCAAAAATGTGCCGTGATGGCTATATGATTATGAGGTAAAGACGTTATGTGGCAGCATAACGCATATGAAAAGTATATGTGCCGTGATGGCTATATGAAAGGTATATAAGCATGCACCTTACATCATACCGCATTTTTACGCTTTGTGTGTGAAAGCATAGCATGACATGCATGTATCAAGATCATATAGGCCTTGTTTTAGAATAGTTATGTACAGGACCATGTGTTTGAGCAAGCATCATATAGGCATCCCCAAGGTACCGGGGTATGGGACACTTGGCATCAGTCCGCATAGGCCCACAGTTGGAATCCACATGGAGCTCAGGTGCCAAGGGTATTTGATTCCACTGTGAAGTGCGCGCACGACGGTGCTAAAAGCGCAAAGGAAAGGCGTTATATACGCAATATATATGAATATGATGAAAAGGAAAAAGGAAAAGGAACAAGGATATGTTGAAGTGACTGTTTATGATTTTTGTGCCTAGTTAATACTGTTATGTTATTGGTTTTGTTGCCACACTACTGGGATTATTCTCACCCCTTTGGGGCTGCTATTTTCATAAAATGGCAGGAAAAAGGAAAGCACACTTGAAGACGAGAGATATGGATGCATGTTGTTGATTGATACTGATTGAACCTTGGCTGTTGCTGTGTGATTGCTGGATGACTGTATATTCTTGTATTTTTCCGGAACTTGGATGATTGTTGAAATTATTTCTTTAACTCTGTTTAGTCTTTTATGAACAGTGGCTGCTTGGGAAATGTTTTGTGAAAAGAATTTTTGAAAGTTCTATTAAGTGCTGAATTTTAACAGTTTTACCGGTACTTTACGGGTCATGTTTCAAGGGGCAAACGAACTCCGATTTACTATTATTTTATATGCACGCGAAGCCCCGGAAGTGTACTTTCAAACTGTGCAGGTTTCATTTCCATACGAAATCTGTACGAACTTCAGTGAGCCTCGCCTTACAGCCTGTTTCCAGAAAACGGACAGGATTCACAAGCGTTTTACGTGTCCTGTTCCGTGGGGCTATTCACCTCCGAATCGCACATAATTTATATGTACGCGATGCCCCGGATGTCTAGTTTTACAGAAGCTTGGAATATTTTTTATCGCATCTAAATTCGATTTTATACAGATTTTATAAGACAGCAAGGTTTTCTGAAAAGCGTAGAAATTTCAGCAAAGGGTTTTATCAATGAAACTCTAATACGATTTAGCAAACAACCCTCTTGGATGCATACAAGAGTGGGTGTTACACTAATTGGTATCAGAGCAGTTTGGTTCAGGATATCTGTTTTTGATTGAATTGTGTGCTGCTTGTTGAGTGATTGTTGTTTGGCTATCCGGTTAATTGTATGTGACCGCTGCATTATTCTGTGTGAGCTTAGTTGTGAAAGGGTTTCTGGAGGTGTGATGATACTGGCAGTACACTGTATTAAACATGACTGTGCCCATCTTCTTGTTAGGTGGTGAGCCTGATCAACTCACTATCGCGCAATTTGTGTGTGCATAATCATGGTTATCACAGGATACACATGTATCTGAGCACTAGGCGTGAAACATGGAATTGTTACTTGAAGTTATGGTGAATTACTAATTCTGTTTATAAGCAAAGTTTTATGTACATATATTTGAGGTGAATATTTTGATATATCTTCAGCTGTGGATGATATTAAGTTCTCTGTAGATAATTACTGTTGTTAATTACCTATTTTTGTGATTTATGACTTTTCGTGTACTGTGATTGTAGTATATAACTAAGCAGTAGAAACTGTTAATCTTTAGTAATTTTATTATGTACTTATTGTGTAAGGGGTTAAACTGTCTGGGTAGCAGTAGCTTAAGTATGAAAATTAATGTAGGGATAGACCAATTATCTAAGTAAATACGTTTAATGCGCTTAGAGCGTAGTATTAGTATTAATTAAGGTTTTAACCTGAGGGGCCATGGTTGTACAAAACTTTCTAATGGTGTATTAGCACTAGACATTATTCAAAGAAGCTGTTAAACAAAGTGATACTGTCGTCTTAACTCATATGCATTAACTTGCCTGGTATGATTTGGATTACTTTTTGACTTGCATGTAGTGTATTGTTCTGATTATAGTAACGGGTTTTATGTGATGACTGTCAAACTTAACATTTAGAATTTTCACCTTATAGTGTGTGAAACTTTATTGCTAAAAACGGGACTTCATTTTATGATGTTATTGACTGACACACTTATATATACTTCTTTCATGACTAATATGAGGCAAATAAGAAATGATAATGATAGTGTAAAAATGTGTGTTATGTTGACTGTGTGAAGATTTATTTTGTGTGGTAAGAATTTTGAGTCTTTCTTTATATTGATTCACATGAATTGAACATATAAAAATTTTCATGACGCACATCAGTTAGATATCATGTTAGCCCATAAAGTGTTGGCATGTTTCATGTTTTGTTGGATTGGTACTTTAAATTGAATTTACACTATAGTGGACTGAATAGGTAAATTGTGATCACATAAAGTTACACCTCAGTTGGCTTCCCTATTATGTTGGCTAATTGAATTGTCACCGTGTGAGAATTAATACCTGAGTAAGCATAAAAAGGTTCTAACTGACTTCTTATGAAACTTTTGTGTGCAAGCATTGAGGCCTCATACTGATGACATAATTGGGCTATATGGGGAAATTGAAAGTTGATTGTCTATAAGTTTTGTTTGCCATAGGTTATATCTGTTAGTCTTCTTAACTTGAGGGCTATGAAATCTGACGTCTATTGGTAAACATGATCTTAAGTTTGGGTTATTTTATGAACACTATCTTAGTGACTTGGTCAAATCGGTTTGTGCATCTAGTGAATATATTCGTTACCAATGTCTAACATCGGTCACATGTAAGTTTTAGCTGCATGATTCCATTTTCCTGCTGCATGAAGTTATAACCAAAATTGTTGAACATTGCATGATGCTCGATCATTGTTTAAATTTGTTTTATGCATATATATACTGTTAAAGTAATGTCAGAATTACACTTGGTTTCCTTGGTTCCTTCAAGTGAATTGAAGGAAGGCATATTTAAAGTAGAAACTCTGCACCTGGTGTATGCGTGGTCCATAATTGTTTTGCACTTTTGTTTTATGTCATAATATGAATAATCAAGTGATGTTTCTTGTTCCTCATTATACTGCACTATGTTTTAGTCTGAAAGAAAACTCCTTTTTTTTTCCGAGCTTTGACATTGCAACCACACACGGTAAGATGTGATCGAACTTCTAATAGGAAAATAATGAAGCCAAGATTTCTTGTTTTATGCGGAATAAATTGTTATCTGGAGTAAGTAGCACGAGTCGTCCAACTGTATTGGTTAGTGGTTTTTTTATCATGACTCTATGTTTTCACCATGTAGTACAGTATTTGATTCCCACAAGAATATTTCATTTGTTTCGACCCTTAAAACTGCACCTATTCACTCTGGGAATGGATTGAGTGAGTAACGGGAAACAGGAGATCTATGACTTTCTGGTTCTATATTAAAATTTGGAATAAACTATCGTCTTGACTAGATAGCATGTGTGCTCAAACTTCTAGATCTAAGATGAATATGAACCTCTTTTGCCTTCTGTCCTTATTTGTTAAGAACTATTAATTATTTTTGTAGATGCCAAGCGAATTAATGCTAATGCGAATTTTTTTTGGACCTACATGGTTTCTTGAACATTTAATATAAGAACCGAGTGCCTGATGTAAGGGTTTAATTTAGTTGGACATCCTGATTTTGTATAAATTGTTGTTTAGTTGATATACCCCTCAATTTGTAATTTAAATACGCTGCTATAGACTCTAAGATTAAAAGATTGCCAATTGTTTTGTGAACTTCATGATATGCTATGGCTATGTTCTTATTGAGTAGATGTACTACTGCTTGCTTGAAGGTGATTAACCATTTGTTTAAAGAACTTGAGACTTGGTGTTTGCAGGCATGAGATCTTGTGATGTAATTTCTACTTGTTTTTTTTACTGCAGAATGAACTGTAACTAGAATTTTGAATGGGACCACTGTGAACTTGCTTTATGAACACTTGGTCCATTTGGTGGTATTGTGTTTGGTGTCTGTTTTAAATTGTAATATGTGTCTATGATTTGAAAGTGATAGGTATGAAAGGTAGGATAGAAGTTTTATGATTTTAGGAAGATTCTGTTCGTGTAAGATTTAGAATGGAATATGTTCTGTTTTACTTGCTTAATTTCCTGAAGGCTTATAGGTGTCTGTGATACTATTGAGTAAAATAATCAATATAAGAGTCTGGTATAATGCAAGTGTGTGATGGGTTTGATTAGTGAATTAATCCGTGTCATTGGCAATGATTAGGTAAGAGATAATGGCAATTCTAATAGCAACTTGTGCATTATGCAGGCGAAATAATTGTAATTGGAGATTCTAGTTAATTAACCTAATAATGGTGTAATAGGAGGTAATGTTACTTAGTTGAACCCTGCATTCTTAAGAAATTTTTTTTGGTAAGCCACTGACTTGTTAATTGCATTTTGTGTGAAAACATTTAAATTTTTGATCAGTAGACTAAATAGTATAGTGTGACATGAAGGGTAAGGGATAATAAAGAGATTGTGAGAAGCCATTTGTCTATTGTATGTTTTATTTAATTTGTTAAAATTCTGAATTGGATGACTAGAAGGTTAATCACTTAGACTTATGCTAGTAATAATTAATAAAATTTATCAAGTAAAGAAGTGTGATGCAAATGGATTGGTTTAGTGGTCTCTCAATTATACACTAAAACTGTGAGCTAGATTACCGTTTTTATATAGCTGAAATGTCTGGGTTTAGTAAGGTTTTTGTGTTTGTTTTACTTGTATATTATGGGAATAGTTGATTTAGGAAATTGTTGTATCAGGGTTAAGTGTTAGACTTAGTCAGATCTTGGAATAGTAATATGAAGTTTGGGGACAAACTTCAAAACAAGTTGGGAGAGTGTAACATCCCACGTAAATAAGAAATATAGTTATCTTGCTTTGAAGATCATGGATACTGCCATGGAATATGAGTACCTATTTTATGCATGTGAGATCCTAGTTAAGAGTATAGGAATAATTAAATTAAAATACACGGAAAGCATAACACTGCTAAAATTTATTTGAGTGTTTCTAATAATTATGTGACTAATTGTATGCGTGACACCTAACCCCCCTATACTACCTGCATGCTCGACTCTTGTCCCCATCCTCTCCTTGCATGATACGCCACTTGTGCAACTTGGGGATGCTTAGAAAATGTGCCTTGCAAGCCGCGGCCAGATCTTTGTAGGGTCATGGACTCCATTTGATTAGGTAGAAAGCTGAACCCCTTGGTTCCTGTGCGCGTGTTCTGACCTTGAAGCAGACTGCAAGTCTGCTTTGCCCCATTCCTCTCATCATTTGCGTACAGAACGTAGAGGAAGCAATCTGTACTGCTGGTGACCGATCAACCTTCAAGCATGCACACCTTGTGTCACACCAAATGTCCCTCCTCCCTTCTGCATGACCGCCACCTTCCCTCCCTATCTCTTGCATGTGCGCCACCTTGCATCACCCTTGGAACATGTGGATACTTCCCCTTCTATACATAGCAGCCAGGAGCACCTTCTTGATCACAAAGCTTCTTTCCCCCCTCAAACTTCAAACGCAGACCGAAGGCCTAGGGAGACTAGGCTCATATCTCCTTCTCATTCTACCTCACCAACCGTGCTTCCATGGGAATGGGATAAACCACTTTGGCATATCTTTCCCACTACTATTTCGGTTGAGAACACTTGAGTAGGAGTTTGTATTTGAATCACAGAATAATCTCTTGTTCCCTGCTGTTCGGCTGGTACACATTGTCGTTTGTCTGTGCAGCCGCTGCACTGCTGAGTTGAGGACTTGCAGACCAAAGCTTCAAAGCATATCACTTCTTCCCCCCTGCTCTTTGTTGGCCAGCCGTTGACATCAAAGGGATGAAAGGCCCAAGACTTAAGCATGCAATCGTTTCGCTCCCCACTGCACAGTTTGCATGTCCATTGCGTCTTCTCCATCTGTTCCACCGTGATCGTGAGTTCGTTGAGAGAGGGGAGAACCCCAAGTCTCCTTACCTCTCCTCCTTTGTTGCTCTTGTCTGACCGAGCGTCAAACCCAAGGATGTGAGGTACTGGGTATTTTGTTCACTACCTCCTTGCTCTTTTCTCCTTGGACCAAATTCTGATGAAGTTCCTCCCTGCAAGCCCTTGGTCTGATCCGTTTTGGTACTGCCTCTCCACTACATGCAAACCGTGAACCAAGCTTAGCATTAATGTTCTATTTTTCTTGTAGCCGGTTCAGCCAATTCAAGGAAGAATGGTGCTTCCTTACTTCTTGGTCTCATCCTACTCTGTTCGGTCTCTAAAGGGATTTCCCCTTCTTGTAGCTGAAAATGTTGGGAGTGGAGTGTAAAGAGTCTAGAGCAAAAGTTTAATGATTGTCCCTTGGCTGAGTGGTGGACGCTGAGGTACTTACCATGAGGTAAGGATCAAAATTTTAACCCTTTTCCCCTCACATTTCGGTTGGTGTATTTATGCTTTAAGGTGCAAGATCTCTCTGTCATTCATTTCTTTATTGCTATTCTTTGAACAGCCTTGGCACTGCATAGGTAAACCGTAAGGCTTAACCTTGTGAGCTTGGAGATAGTTTCTTTATTATTGGGCTGCCATTTGATTAACCGATTAGTAGGTTTTACATGTATGAGACTTAGGTGTACAACATACTTAGGAGTCCTCTAAACGCACCTTAGGCAGTGTAGAAATGGTTATAAAATAGAATAAATTATGAACACTTCTAACGGTCCACACCCAACATGGATGTATTAGAACACGTGGATGTTTCATTGTTAATAGTTGGGTGTGTTAGCTTTCAGTCAGAAAATCTATCTAGTCTAGGAACTATGAGAACCGGTTAAACTACAAGAATTGGAGAACATTTTATTTGGACTATTTACTTCCCTTAGATTCTGCCTTCTTAAAACAGCCCTAGGATGTAAGGCATGTGGGCCTTAAAACGAATTTTGTGAACAACCATGAAACTAGTTGATGCAAACTGAAATTGATTTCTTGGGAGCTGGATATAGAGCTCCTCAACAGCCTTGAACCGTCTTTGAAGAGAACCAAAAAAAAAATATATGCGATCTTACATTGTAGGAGTTATTATGAAAATGATAAGTGTAGCACTCTTTGTGGGCCATATCGAACCTGCACGTATTATGTTAGTTAGCTTTTAATATGGGAAGTAATCAGCCTGTTAAAGGTTTCAGTGTGCTAGGCTAGTAGATTGGGGAAGTGCTTTGTGAAATGAAAAACCGAACCTATTGTATATAGAGTTGTGGTTTTTTTTTTGGCGTTTGTGCATAAGTTAGGAGACCAAACATAAATCAAGAGATTTATTTTGTTGAGAGCCATGAAGTTCATTTATAACCCAAGTACCTAAAGTAATGGAAACTGTATGCAAAGTATAGTAAACATAAATTAAATATATTAAGCACCTAATTAATGATTAAAGACTGAATGTGCATGTGTGAATTACCTTGGGTTTTGTAAATTAAGGACAATCGGTGAATTAATATTGCGGCATAATATCCGCTTGGTATATGGACTTGGAAACCGATTATGAACTAAAGAATTAGGAGAATGGGAAAGCTATGTAATGCATAGTAAGTATATGTGATAAATTCTGATTTGGATATGTTTATATATCTATTTGATTAGGTGCACAAGATCCTAGCTCATTGGACTGTTTGTTTGACATTTGGCTGTCTGATTGGTGATGTTTTGATAAAAGAATGTTAAAGACTTGAGGTAAGTGTCAGGCGATATTACCTAATGTGACTATTGACTACTGGTATAAAATTGTGACATGATGCTCCATATTCCGTAAAAGTATTATGTTCCTTATGATGAAAGGAAACTGCCAAAAATGTGCCGTGATGGCTATATGATTATGAGGTAAAGACGTTATGTGGCAGCATAACGCATATGAAAAGTATATGTGCCGTGATGGCTATATGAAAGGTATATAAGCATGCACCTTACATCATACCGCATTTTTACGCTTTGTGTGTGAAAGCATAGCATGACATGCATGTATCAAGATCATATAGGCCTTGTTTTAGAATAGTTATGTACAGGACCATGTGTTTGAGCAAGCATCATATAGGCATCCCCAAGGTACCGGGGTATGGGACACTTGGCATCAGTCCGCATAGGCCCACAGTTGGAATCCACATGGAGCTCAGGTGCCAAGGGTATTTGATTCCACTGTGAAGTGCGCGCACGACGGTGCTAAAAGCGCAAAGGAAAGGCGTTATATACGCAATATATATGAATATGATGAAAAGGAAAAAGGAAAAGGAACAAGGATATGTTTAAGTGACTGTTTATGATTTTTGTGCCTAGTTAATACTGTTATGTTATTGGTTTTGTTGCCACACTACTGGGATTATTCTCACCCCTTTGGGGCTGCTATTTTCATAAAATGGCAGGAAAAAGGAAAGCACACTTGAAGACGAGAGATATGGATGCATGTTGTTGATTGATACTGATTGAACCTTGGCTGTTGCTGTGTGATTGCTGGATGACTGTATATTCTTGTATTTTTCCGGAACTTGGATGATTGTTGAAATTATTTCTTTAACTCTGTTTAGTCTTTTATGAACAGTGGCTGCTTGGGAAATGTTTTGTGAAAAGAATTTTTGAAAGTTCTATTAAGTGCTGAATTTTAACAGTTTTACCGGTACTTTACGGGTCATGTTTCAAGGGGCAAACGAACTCCGATTTACTATTATTTTATATGCACGCGAAGCCCCGGAAGTGTACTTTCAAACTGTGCAGGTTTCATTTCCATACGAAATCTGTACGAACTTCAGTGAGCCTCGCCTTACAGCCTGTTTCCAGAAAACGGACAGGATTCACAAGCGTTTTACGTGTCCTGTTCCGTGGGGCTATTCACCTCCGAATCGCGCATAATTTATATGTACGCGATGCCCCGGATGTCTAGTTTTACAGAAGCTTGGAATATTTTTTATCGCATCTAAATTCGATTTTATACAGATTTTATAAGACAGCAAGGTTTTCTGAAAAGCGTAGAAAATTCAGCAAAGGGTTTTATCAATGAAACTCTAATACGACTTAGCAAACAACCCTCTTGGATGCATACAAGAGTGGGTGTTACACGGAGCGTGTCGCCGTGTCGGACCCGACTCTTCCTGTTTTTACAAGTGTCCGTGCTTCCTAGGACATAATAATGACACACCAACAATTACTTTTGACAAAATATTACAATCCAAGGGCCTAAAAGTAACCTTTTTGACAAAACACTACCATTGTTGTTTAAAATCTCGATTTATCACTATGATTTTACGTTTTTACGATTTTCTTCAACAAAACGTTTTTACTAATATTCAAACGCTTTTACGTTTTGGCGATATTTTATGATTTTTTTACATTACTAATTTGCGTTTTACGATTTTTAATTCGGTTTCAATTTTACTTAAGATCTCGATTTTGACAACATTGAACACTACAATCCAAAACAATAAAGTAACTTTTGACTTTAGCACGCTACAATCCAAATTATTAAAGTAGCTTTGTCTAAAGTGACTTTTCTAAAAATGACTTTTTTATTTAAAAAATGTTTGTGAGGATTGATTGTTTAGGTGTCAGATTGAGCCCTCTTCTTTGTTCAGAATTAAGATTGCCATATATAAAAAAGGGTTTTCTGAATTGATATAATTTGATTTACAATGATAGGGGATATATAAACAAGAGTAAATGAAAAAAAACAACGAAACAAATTCAAATCCTTATTAACAAAAAATTAAATCTCTAATTAATAGGCTACAAATAAGGGATATAATTGTATTTCAAATAAAAATGGAAAGATTATAATCTTGATTTTCTACAAAATTGATTTTTTACATCCAAATATTGTTCCTGTTAGGTACGAGAATGAAAGATATTGCTATTCATTCTGCCAACACCAAGAAAGGGTATGTATGATTTGTATTTCTGGTCTTCCTAAATTTATAGGTAATTCAGGTCAGAAAATATAGAAATATAGAGTTATGTATCCCAAAAATATAGATATATTATTTTATACAATATCGTACCAAATGCTAGATAGTATTAAAATTCAATCAAGTCTTATACAATTAGGTCTCATACTATCAGGTCTTATACTATCAGATCTTATACTATCAGGCCTTATTTTATATTATACACCAAACATGCCCTAATATTCCAAAAAAATGTTGTATTATTTATTTTTAAAGAAAATAAAAAAAAATTTAAAAAAAGCTCGTCACGAGTTATTTAGTAAACTACTGTAAATATTAAAAAAGGAAAAACATTAAAATCTTCTAATCCTTATCATTAAATGCATATAAAATAACTTCCAAATACCACCAAATCACGAATAACAATTGCACGATTTTAAAATAAATTATATTAATCTGATAATATCGGGTGATTGATGATTGTATTTGGATTCTCTTATGTATATCTTAAAATATTATTATATCTATATCTTAAAATGACACAACTTTATATCATTTAAAATAACAATTATTTTTTTCCTTAAATAATATAATCACACGATGATTTGTTCACTTGAAATAATCCAAATAGTTTCCTTATTTTATAAGAATTTATCATTATAAAAGATATTGTTAGTGGTGAAGAAAACAGTAACAGTGTTAGTGGGAGTTGAGAGAGTGAGCGCACGTGAAGTCACTTTCCCTCTCATTTTATCTCTCTAAGAAGTTTGTTTGAACGCCTTTTCAATCTTCCCTCCTCTTCTCATCCATCTCAAAACCCTAACCCCAAATTCACCTCTTTAATTTTTTTTCTCGTTCATTCGAAGCCTTTCGGATATAAATTTACTCCCAAAATTTTATTCTCAAAAAACCCTAGCAGTCTCTCAAAAAACCAAAATATAAAACAAAAATAACTCAGACAGACAACATGTTTTCTAAATTTAATTCTAAAAGCAAAAAAATAGTTACGGTCCTTAAAACTGTTTTTACAAAACAAACCTTACTTTTTGGTATAAAAAGTAAAAAAGTGTTTTTAAAAAAAGTAATAAAAAAGAGCCTTGACTTGTTGTTTTCAAGTCTCGTGTGCTCATCATCACTCTTTGCACAAGATAGACAAGACCTATCAGAATTGGACGCTCCTTTGGGACCAAACCCAAACCCCCTTTCTAAAACCAAAACCCTAAATCTAAATGCCTCTCAATTGGTCCCCCCTTCGTTCCCTGGCAATTCGCCATGGCCGTCGCTGTTGCCTTCCAACGAGAGTCATTCTTGGCACTCGTCTCGGGTTTCCGCTGTGGCTCCAGATGTGTTGGATTCAGAGCGTGCTTCTGATGATAACGGGGCACATTCGAATAATGAAATTTCTGCCTCCACGGTTGTACCTTCTGGGGTGGTACGTGCTTTTTTGTTCTTGTTCTTGTTCTTGTTCTTATTATGTTTGTCTCAGGGATTTTGTTTGTTTTGATAATTGATTTGTTTAACAGGGAGTTGGGCTTTCAAATCTTGGCAATACTT
>JAVKPL010009058.1:0-36070 GCA_032173675.1 Gastrolobium villosum | reverse complement strand
TTTCTTACTACTAAATCTTAACCGTTGATTTCCGTCAATCTAACGGTTATAATTTATTCCAAATTAATAATTAATTAATAATTATGACCTCATAAATTATAACCATTAGATTGACGGAAATCAACGGTTAAGATTTAGTAGTAAGAAGTAATAAAAAAAATTAGATAGTCATTCTCAAAAATATTATTTGGTAAGACAAAATATTAATAAAAATATTAACTCAAATGTACTGATTATATGTTGGGTTGATTTTCAAATATGATCAGTATTTAGGGTGATTTAAAAAAAAAAAAAAAAAAACTCAAACCCATTGCAGCTGTTGAAGATTCCAATTAGGGGGTGTTTGGTATGAGAAATTTTTTTAGAATAGTAGGGAAATGTAATAGATAGAGAAATGATTGGAAAGATGGATAAAGTGAAATAAGTAGAAAAATGTAAAAAAAGTTGTTTGGTGGGGGAAAACTTTACTGGGAAAATTATGTAGCTTTATGAAATCAACAGTGCATTAAAATGAAATAACTGGTTTTCCGAAAATCCCACCTTCAAATTGGGTTTTTGAACAGTGCGGATATCTATGTTTCTCATAAATCCATACTTCCTGGATAGATGGGTTTTTGGAGAAATACGTTGAAACAAACATGATGTTTCTAAAAGCCATACTTAAGAAAGATAGATATCCTCCAAAAACCCTTCCAACCAAACACCACCTTAGCATGATTTACAGATTTCAAGCACGATATCAATTTTCTATAGAGCTTCTTTCTTCACTTTGCGCCGTCACCACCCACACTTTAAACGTGTTCTTTCTTCTTTGTCTCTCATTCCAACAACCTCAGGTAAGGAACACGCCAATGTTTCTTCTTCTTCTTCTTCTTTGAAAAGCCACCTTTTGGAGGTGTCCATTGTGATACTTCGAATCACTCAAAAGTTTTGGAGGGTTTCCGTTTTGAAACCTGAACATGTGCTGGAAATATTGCTGGGTTTTCAATCTAAGTGTGTCAGGGTTGGGATTCAAGTTGAAAAGGTTAGATCTCTGTGAGATTTTCAAATGGGGGAGATGAAAAAAATATAGGTTTCAAGCATTTTTTGCAATCTTATGAGAAAAATAATGGGAAGATTCAGGAATCAAGAAGCATGGTGAAGATGGTGTCGACACAGGGAACAAAGCGAGAGAGGAGGGTTAATTTGGTTTTAAAAATGTTGAAAAATTTTCCAGCTGTTGGGAATCCGAAAATACCACCCGCCGGTAGTATTTTTTTTTCGGGGAATTTCCTTCAGAATGAAATTCTAGGGAATTTGATTTCCCTGAATTTTTTTTTATAATTAGTAGGGAAGGATATTGCAAGAACCAAATTATGTTATTATCATATTACTACCAATCAATCTCATCATTATATCGCTTATATTGATCCAACGGTTATATTTATTTCCATCTTTGTATGGTCATGATTTCCCAAATTTAATATTTTATATTTATTTCCACCTTTGTATGGTTATGATTTCTCATATTTAATGCTTTCACTTTAAATTTGGGGAATCATAATAATACAAAGATGAAAATAGATATAATCGTTGGATTAACATAAGCGATCTAACGGTGAGATTGATTGGTAGTAACATAACTTGGTTGTTACAATATCTTTCGCTGAGTTCTTATACCAAATATGGATAAATAGGATTTCTAATGTAGTTTTTCAGGAACTTAAAATTTGTCATTAATTGTACCGGCCCCCTAAAAGGAAAAATAGAAAAAAAATTAAATATGTCTAAATAAAAAAAATAGAATAAAGAAAAAAAAATAAGTTCAAATATGTTAAAACTCACAACAGTGACAAAAAAGACTAAAATTAAAAAAAATTAGTCCAGATGAAAAATAATAATACTGAATATAAAAAATAGAAGAAAAAATTAAGATAAAAAATAAATGAAACAAAAAGAAATCACAATTATGAGTTTTCAATGTATTTGGCTTTACTTTTCTTTTCTTTTTTCCTCTTTTGTTCTTGATCTATTTTATTCTTCTTCTATTTTTGACAAACCTATTTTATTCTTTTTTATTTAGATATGTTTGGTCTTTTTTCTATTTTTTTTCACTCTTTGGGCTATTTTATTCTATTTTTCTTTTTTCTAGCCTTGTGCCATCCCATCCATCTACTAAATATTTTCGTAAAATAAATAAAAAAGAGAGAATAAAATAGAGGTATAAAAAAAGACCAAACATATCTAAATAAAAAGAATAAAATTGGATTACCAAAAAAGAGAGAATAAAATTGATCAAGGATAAAAAATAAAAATAAAACCAAATATAGTGAAAATTCATATTCTGATTTCTTTTCATTCTATTTTTTTAATTTTTTTTATCGAAATTTTTTCTTTTATTTTTTTGTATTCAGTATATAAATTTTTATTTTTACTATTTTTTTATTTTTTATTTTAGTTTTTTCTGTCACTATTATAATTTTTAACGTATTTGGTCTTATTTTCTCTTCTATTTTTTTGTTCTTATTCTATTTTTTTGTTTAAACACATTTGATCTTTTTTTTCTTTTAATCTTTTGTTAATTATTTTAATTTTTCATAATATTTGGTCTTATTTTTATTTTTTATCACTTTATTTTCTTCATCTAAAACGGATAAAGTAAATATATTTAATTAGATTTCTAATAATATTAAGGAGGGGTTGAATAAAAAAATCATAATGAATTAAATAATAAACAATATATATAAAAACATAAGTGATTCAAATTTAAACCATTCGTTTGGATGATTTTCTTTCTACAAAAGATACTTTTTTATAGAAAAAATCACTTCTGATTTTAAATTCGTTTGGATTTTTGCTTTTTTAAAAAAGTAGAAATCACAAAAAAAGTCAAAAACATATTTTTTTTTGGTAAAAAAAAAACAAAAAAACAAAAAAATATTATTTTAATAAGCTATTTTAGCTTCTAAAAAAAAAGGTCAAAAACATATTATTTTAATAAGCTAAAGATTTTAGCTTCTAAAAAAAAAATTAAAAGTTAAATATTTTTTTAAAAAATTAAATGTTTTTATAAAAATACAAATAACTTTAACTTTTATAAAAAACACTTTTAAAATAAAAAGAGATAAAATTTACTTTTTCTATAATTCCAAACAAACGGGCTAGCTATAAGATAGGATGAGTTTCGAACTTTTTCCATTTATGATTAGCCATTACATTACAACCTTTGAACCATAAAATCCATGACATAAATCTTGTCATATTGCGTATCAGTTTGTTCAAAGGCATAATGATGGAACCATATAAAGGTAAATAGTGACCTTTTGTCCCTCCATTTGAACAGCCTAGGGTATAGACAAAGGCACTAATCCCCCAAACAGTAAGGGACACTGTTACCTTTTATGTACAATTATTGTGCACAACTGCATATGCAAAGTGGTCCACGGATGGGAAGGCCTTTAGCTGTAGGAGTCCCCCACCCCTTCCTAATCAAAACCATAATCTATCAAGGGTTTTATGTTTATTATGTTTAATATAATTTTTTCCTACACACATATTAAAGAGATGAGATCCATATATTTTTCTTTCTCTTTCATTATTCCATTTTCTCTCTCTCTCTTTTAATGAAAGAGTTGGAAACAACACTTAAATTATATAACATAACATTAATAAAATCCATTTATCAATCCCAAAAAATATGGTTCTTTGTCTAACTTTTGTTGTTATCATCTGGCCACCTGATGATGACTTGCCAAATAATTGTTCATGTTTGTCCTTACTTGTGTCCTCATCGATCCTCACCTATATATGTTTGGTCATTTAAATCATATGACCACTCATGTCATTGGCGTTTATATTTACATATTTTGTCTTTTTGTTTCCCCATTTCAATGATCGAAATGGATGAAAATTACAGGAAAAAACATAAGATAATTATCACTTGTTAGAGAATCCTTTTTTTTTTTTTTGGTGGGCGTGTAGGGAATCCTTTATTAGTTGAGAACAAATCACCATTCACATTCCAAATTTAAAGAATAAATTGTTGTCATTTATATGTCATATTATTCAATAAATTTAATAATATATATGTTGTAAAATTCATTAAATAATATGATAATATACAAGTAAAGGATAATATAATTTTTTTTACACTAACATGAATAGAAATTAAACTATTTATGGAATGACATCAGAGACTCATTGGTTCATTTCAAATGCATAGTTGAAAAATAAAATCTACACTCTTTTAAAACTCACTAAAAACATGCTGGAATAATGTTATTTTTTTACCAAGTTCATACATTTTACCTTAAACCTATTACTGTCTGAGAAAAAAAGAAGAGAAGATGACATGAAGTTAAAGCAGTTTGATATGTTTTTCTAGAAGTTATAAGTGTACCAAATATGTGTGTGAATTTAACTGGAAAAATAATATTACTGAACATCTTGTTAGAGTGAAACCAACCCGAATAGAGAAGTAATGAAGAAGACTCAAAAAAAAAAAAAGACATGTGTAAAATGTAATTATAAATAAGATATTAATAAAAAATGGCGATGCGTCTTATTACGTACAAGTTAATGATATTAAGCACCTGTTTATCTTTCTAAGACATATAAAGGCTGCATATTATTGGATAGTTGAATATTTATTATATCAATGACTCAGACAAAAAAATTATTGCTCGAAAAAATTATATGGTAAAAATCAGTGCTTATATTAGTAATCATTTATAACATATATATGAATGTGGTGCACATGTGATGATGAGTAAAAATTAATCATGTCTAAGATTTTTGTGAAAAGTCAAAGTGAAAAAGGTTAAGTAAATGATGGCAAAAGTTGGCTTACTTAATCGATCTTTTAATATTAATTATATGATTTATTTAGTGGACATTTTAAGGTTGCTGATCTACTAAAGGCCCAACCAGTGAAAGGCACAAGGAGCCCAACAATGATGACTTCCAAGGTAAGAAAACACGCCGCATAGCATGATAATCTTGTCAACACTCTTAACACACGACATCAGCTGATTAATTCATTGTGGCTACAAGATATGAGCAGTTGAGGATTCTACAACCTCTTTAATAGTCAATGGCTAAGGCACAAGCACATACATACAGCTACATCTACGGAATATAGCCTAACATTAAGCATTTTGTACACGGGATCACTTGCAAAGGTCGTTTCTTCCCACAAACAAGAATGAATACTACTACACTAAGGCGGCATAACCAGGACGTTCAACATGATATAAATAGCTAGATCGCATTAAGTCTAGGTATGATTATCTTTTCATTCAGACTTAACTACATAGGCTCTTACTTGATCATCAGGGTGTTTTGCAGGTACCTCTCCCCGGTCATTCCAATCAATATTACAAATCATAGGGGCATTCCCCATCTCACAGGGCATCGTGCTATCCAGCCAAACACCCATAGGAGCTCCATCTCGCAGACCTAGCCCCAATGAAATCCCATACACCTAATAGACCAAAACTCAACCGTGTATAATCCAGCTTAATAATTATTGGAATTTAGATGCCTTAATCAATTGATGTTGTAATGTCAAATATATGACCTGAGTTTGAATTTATAGTATTTGTTGTTAGCCAATGACACACCTAAAATTGACTTAGAAAAATGTGTGCATAGTTTTTTAAGCTTTATTTTTGATAATATTAAAATTTTATATTTATATTTTAATTATTTTCTTGTTTTTGCATATTTAATGCTGATTAGATTGTAATAAATTATTCTTAAAAAAATTGAAATAAATTATTTTTTCCTTTTATTTTTTTAGGCATATTTAATTTTGGTTGGTTTATAATTAACCTATAAAAGATTATTTAAACTTCTATTGCTATTTGTTGAATGTAACATCCCAAGCGTTGACAAGGGCGGGGAGTGATCGCCGGTGCGAAAAAGCATGGATAAAGAGCGGCTCCTGACAAGCTTATAGCGTGGGGTTACATGCATCAATGAATCGAATCGACACCCGAAAGAGAGGGATTCCAAAGACTGTACATATGTGAGACTGCACATTTTGGAATAGCTTATAAGAATTAATTGGTACTACCTATACAAACGAGATGCATCTTCTTTTCGGTAGCCCGGAACGGAAGAACTCCATAGTTAAGCGTGCTTGACTTGGAGCAATTCTGGGATGGGTGACCTCCTGGGAAGTTTTTCCAGAAAGTGTGCGAGTGAGGAAAAAGTACACTGAAAAGTCTCGTATTAGTATGTGGGGATAGTCGTTGATTCTTGAAGTGGCCGGACGTTACATTGAATTTCTAAGTATTAATTATTTTTTCGAGAACTAGTGTTTATATATATCTCAGTTCGTCTGTTTAACTTATTTTCTCTGTATTTTGACATTAGATAATTTATATATAATTACAAATTTTTTTCCTAAGATTTATAGTTTGTTTTAGTTCGGAAATGTAGGCTGCGCATGACAATCATTCTGATTCCTGGCATTGTTTCTAAAAAGAAATGATTCTTTTCTATTTCTGTGCCTTGGAACAATTCTGAGAATCAGAATTACGTTTGTTAACATATTTTATTTTTATTCTGAGAATCAGAATTACGTTTGATAACACAATTTTTTTTATTCCGAGAATCAGAAAAACATTTTGGGGCATTTCGTGTTGGAGAGTGAAATTAACGAAGAAAGTTCTGAGTTTTGCAGAAATTTGAACTCGTTGTTATCTTTGTCGTCATTGCCTCGTCTACATTTCTGTTTACTGATTGAGATGTATTCAATTCATGAAAATAGCTTTCTTTTTTATTCATAATTTAACTTGCCCTAACTCATTTTTCACTTCTTCTGATTTGATTATTGTGGATCTCTATAATTTGCCCTAAATCCGTTAGCTACTACTTCTCAGAGATCTCCTTTATTTAAGATTAGGTCCATTCATTTTTTTTTTCTTGAATTGCATATGCACTCTGTTGTTACGCCCAAAATTTTGTTATTTTTTCCCCTTGGCATTTAAACTGATTTGTTAAGTAATGTTTATTCTTTAATGGCATCTACACCAAAAAGACGAAAGAGAGATGGAAGGAGACGATTCCACGGTGAAGGAGGGTGGTGGTCTGGTGATATGTTGAAGGCCTGTGATGGTTTGGTGTTGTTGTGTGAGGGGAGGGAGAGAGAGAGAGAGAGGGGGAGAGATAGGGGGAAAATTGATTCCATTTTTGTGCCAGGAATGAGAAAAGCAGATATTTTTTGATTCTTTTTTTTGTTTCCCGGCACAAAAAATTAAACCGGTTCATCTGGGGAACAAAAAAATAAACCGGTTTTAACAAACGAGTTTCTCATCCATTTTTATTCTCAGGAACAGAAATTGAAAAAAAACTCATTCTGGGAAGGTTGTCATGCACACCCGTAGAGAACGTCTCATTATCTTAAATTTTTTATAGAAAAAAAAAGGTTAAGCTGACCCATAACAAACATAAAAGAAAAAATAATAATCCCGTGTACAATCCACGATAAAAATAAAAGAATATTGATATGCTTAGGTAATAAAATTACTAGATGATATTATTAATCAGTGAGAGATTGCATCATTTATAGGTATTGCTTTTGTTAAGAGTGTTAGTCCCACATTGTGTGTGTCTCATTGTGTTAAGAGTGTTAGTCCCACATTGTGTGTGTCTCATTGTATTCTTCAATTGGTTTGCTATATAATAGAACCAATGTTGTGTAGTTTAACACAACAAGGATTATTATCAATTCCTCTTGTATCTTGATATTTAACATGATATCTAGAGCCTAACAAGAGGAATCTTAATCCGCTTAACTTAGTTCACTTTTCCATAATTTCAATATGGTTATAGAGAGATATCACCCTCCTTGAGGGATTCTCGTTGTTATTTCTTTTTCGGGTTTTTCTTAGTATGCTCTGTGATTGCAGCTTAGACTGATCTGTCACATCAGAAAAGAATGATCCTTGGGAAGCTGTTGGGTTGACCGCCATTGATCGACCACCGTTGACTGCCGTCTTCGTTGACTTTTTTGATGACTTTCTGGCGACTTTTCTGACGACCCACTAGCGTCTCCGACGACCCACCGCCGTCTCCGGCGACTTTTCCGATTATGTGAAGTTTTTTTTTTTAATCTTCTTTCTTCCCAAGATGGACTATTTATTCTATCCGAAGTTCCTCTTGAGGGGGAGCACTTTCCATGTTGCTGATGGTCATTCCAGCACAGTTGTCTTTGCCGATGATAATTCCGGCTCCGAAGTTCCTCTTGAGGGGGAGCACTTTCCATGTTGCTGATGGTCATTCCAGCACAGTTGTCTTTGCCGATGATAATTCCGGCTCCGAAGTTCCTCTTGAGGGGGAGCACTTTCCATGTTGCTGATGGTCATTCCAGCACAGTTGTCTTTGCCGATGATAATTCCGGCTCCGAAATTCCTCTTGAGGGGGAGCACTTTACATGTTGCTGATGGTCATTCCAGCACAGTTGTCTTTGCCGATGATAATTCCGGCTCCGAAGTTCCTCTTGAGGGGGAGCACTTTCCATGTTGCTGATGGTCATTCCAGCACAGTTGTCTTTGCCGATGATAATTCCGGCTCCGAAGTTCCTCTTGAGGGGGAGCACTTTCCATGCTGCTGATGGTCATTCCAGCACAGTTGTCTTTGCCGATGATAATTCCGGCATCTTCCATACCGTCGTTCATGTTGCTGATGGTCATTCCAGCACAGATGTCTTTGCCGATGATCATTCCGGCATCTTCCATGTTGATGTTCATTCCGACGCCATTTTTAGCACATTGTTGATTTTTGGTTTCTCATATAGGAGATTTATTTTGATGTTATGTTACTTGGTCATTTCATTTTGTTGATGTAGCACTGTTGCTTTTGGTTCCTAATAGGAGTATTATTTATGTATCAAGCTTGTAGCATATGATCTATATGCTACAGCTTGAGGGGGAGTGTTAAGAGTGTTAGTCCCACATTGTGTGTGTCTCATTGTGTTAAGAGTGTTAGTCCCACATTGTGTGTGTCTCATTGTATTCTTCAATTGGTTTGCTATATAATAGAACCAATATTGTGTAGTTTAACAGAACAAGGATTATTATCAATTCCTCTTGTATCTTGATATTTAACAGCTTTAATGCTTGGTTTGCTAAGTAAAAATATAAAGAAACTCTTGAATGAATTTTGCATGAACAAGGTCTACGCTAGAACATATATATCATTTTAGTACATACTAAATAGATTTTTCATTCCACCAACCTTGTTCCCCCACCTGTCCCATCCTATTTTGTTTCGGCCATTCGTCAGTCCAAAAATAAAAAGTTAAAGTACGGAAGGGTACATGAGTAATAATACGATTTGAGATTTTCAATTGTAGATTTAAAAAAGTAAACTGCATGCAATCAGGTAGCTTAGCGAAATATTTTATATGATTCCGGGACCATTGAATTTTTTGTGTTTTTTTTTATAACATTAATTTTTTCTTTTCCTATTTTATTCCTGTTATTTTTTCTTTTTTTTTTCAATTTTACCTCCTATTTATACTAATAGACCATCTAAACAATGGTGGTCCCGACTCATATTAAATAATCTCGCAGCTTAGGTCTTTCCCATCGTAAGCGGGGAGTTAGGGGAGGTGAGCATGAGCGGCCGCCCTTCCTCCCCACTAAAAAAATGAAAGAATTTTTTTTTTAATGTGGTTGAAGGTTTGTTGTGGTATTCGTATTATTGTTAAATGTGCTTCATCTGAAAGTTCTTATTTGAGATTCAAGTTGAAATTTACCTTTACTTCACCTAATATGTGTGTGTTATGTGTACACTTTTCTACATTTTCCTTTTTATTTTCCTTTATTATGTTTTGGTTAATGAAAGCTTTGACTTTTGCTTTGCTCTCTTTTCATTTGTATGTCTGTGTTTCTTTTGTATAATGGTTTCGTCCAGAGAAAAATGAGTTTGTTCTAACTTAAAAGATACATTTTTTTGTAGCAACTTGGTTGCAATCTTTTTATTTTATTTTTCTAAAAAAAAAATTATAGTTAAAAGCATTATTTTAGTTAATGTTAACGTTGAATGAAGGCACTTTTTTTAACTATTGTTTTAAACTACTTTTTATGTTTATTGCATCCGACCAATAGTATATTTTCGGTCTTAAAATGTTATTAAATAATATTTTGGTAAAAAATTACTTAAATGAGTTCGTATGAGATTAATTGGTAAAGAAAATATTGATATTATGTAGGACAAAAATTTAATTTTCGTCCCCCCTCCCCTCTACTGTAACAATGTTATTAAATTTGAATCGGTGGAAATTATAAATTAATTGATCACAGGTTCAATCACTAAGTGATTAAACTAAATTTATATAATAATGTAGTTTGTTTTATACAGTGTTCAGCTAATTACGTGACTAATTTTATGTGTGTAAAGCTACATGACTGACATGCAAAGACACATCATACATTAACTTAATATATCATTAAAAAAGCGAATCCATGTAAAGCGCAATACACATTAAAAAGTAGGATAAAGTAGCACACAGAGTTGAGGTTTTGGACAGTAGCTAGGAAAACTACAGGGAGAATTTAAATGCGAGATTGTGTCTCAACCTCTTATAAAAAGCAAAGTAGCAGAATAGAATCTATTTGTTGATTAGGTTAAGGATTGTGGTTTGGATGATAGCAACCACGTGGTGAAGTTTGGCAGTGTAGCTTCGTCTGCTCTGTAGTACTTTTGTGTGAATTCAAGCAAATCCGACCATGTAAAATCTGGATACTGTTTCGTCCCGTCCCTTCGAACAATATCCTCTGGTGGTTTCACCACCTTGTCTTCTTTGGGGCATAGAAAAAATGCCAAAGACCTTCTCTCCTTGTACTCGTTAACCACTGCCCTATGGAGGCAACTCTTGTATCTCCCATTTGATAATGCCTGCACAACCGACAAAAATAAGTTTAGTTTCATGCACACCCTTAAATGATTCCTTGTCTAAGAAGATACATACAAAATTCAAATTATTCACCGCAGTAAATAAAGTACATATATACATGCACGCCAATTAACTGGTTTCCATTCCTGCAACCTTTATATACTCTTGATCACTTCCTAGTTTTATCCCCTTGTTATATATGTAAGCCGGCATCTTTGTGTAGCTCTTCTAAGTAGGACATTATGTAGTTCTTTTCTCTAAATTAAGTATCAATAAGGCTCTCATTTTATTTCTTAATTTAGAAATTTGTTGTAAATAATAAAAGATAGAATCGATAAACGTTGCTCTCTGGTTCTTTCTATCCCTTATTTTTAAGGACCAATAGAAGGGAGGGGTATGGTACTACTGAGGCCTCAAGGCTATGTATGATATTTGGGAGTTGATCTTCTCATGTAAAAAAGTGGTCATGTTATTTGATTACAACAACTCGTTTAAAAATTATATATTCTCTCTCTTATTTCATCATCAATGAGTGAGTGGTTGTGATCAAATAACATGACCACTAATGTAAAATAAAATGATGAGTTCTAGGTCATTGTTGGAAATTATAATAATGAGAATAAGAAAAATAGCTATTCATAGCTATTATAATGTAGAACCAAGCTAATAACCACAAGATTCAAGACGATGCTATGAATTTAGACAAAGACAGAACAAATCTTCGGTATAACGCGAGCAGGTACATCCTTATTAAAAAGAACAAAAAATAAAGATATAAAAGAAAATAACTACAAAGGAAAAGATAGTATAAATATGTTATTTTTTAGAGGGAGGATATACTTACTACCAAATTTTTTACTACTAACTTACTACCTATCTAATCATCATTGATTCAAAGAGAGAGAATGCTAAAAAGTTTTTGAAAAAAGAGAAAATGTTGATCTAATGGTGATTAGATAGGTAGTGAGTTGGTAGTAGAAAATTTTAGTAGTAAGAATATCCCTCCTATATTTTTTATATTTAGTAGAGGATGTACTGAGTGGTCGGTACAGCCGCAATACTGAAAATATTTTCACAAAAGGAGAATTTTAAGATATATATATATATATATATATATATATATATATATATATATAGGGTCATAATACTTTAACACCAGTATCAAATTTAAAGTTTAACACTCATCTGAGAGCCGTTAGATCAAAAAATATCAGCGACTCTAATTTGTAAGCATGTGACACTATTGATCTTTTTTGATCTAGCGGCTCTCAGAAGAGATGTCAATTTTTTTCTTTTAACACCGGTGATAAAGGATCCTATATATATATATATATATATATATATATATATATATATATATATATATATATATATATATATATATATATATATATATAATATTGGGGTGTCCAGACACTGAATATAAGATTTTGTCCAGTTATCCCATTATAACTATGTACTTCGAAAAATATATAGTTAAAATTTTATTGTTGCCGTAGAAAGTGAAAAAAAGTACAACTTTAATATTAAACTATACTTCAAAAAATATATAGTTAAAATGTTAATGTTGCCGTAAAAAGTGAAAAAAGGTACAACTTTAATATTAAATTATGTATTCCCTAAATACATAGTTATAATGCAATAACTGAACAAAATCTTATATATTCGGTGACTGGACACAAGATAATATATAATATATATGGTTTTACACCTCTATAGTGACCGTAGAGGTTGAGATTTTGTAGTAGAGACATTCACCAGTGAGACTCACATTTTTTTAAAATAAAAAAATGTATAATTTCCATATATATATATATATATATATATATATATATATATATATATATATATATATATATATATATATATATATATATATATTGGGTAGAATACTTTGATATCAGTGTCAAATTTGAAAGTTGACACCTCGTATGAGAGTCCTTAGATCAAAAAAGATCAACGACTCTGATTTGTAAGCATGTGACACTATTGATCTTTTTTGATCTAACGGCTCTCAGATAAGGTGTCAATTTTCAAATTTGACACTGATGTCAAATGATCCTACCTATATATATATATATATATATATATATATATAGGGATAGGATCAACTTACACCGGTGTAAGAATAATAAATCTTACACCAAATCTTAACCGTTGATTTTCGTGCATCCAACGGTTGAGATTTATTGGGAATTACAAATTAATTAATGAATGAGACCAAATAAATTTTAACCATTAGATGCAGAAAATCAATGGTTAAGATTTGGTGTAAGACTTATTATTCTTACACCGGTGTAAGATGATCTTGCCCCATATATATATATAGGAAGGCTCCGTTTATAATCTTTTTTTATAAATTACACTAAGTATGACCAGTCATCCTTAGTGTAGTTTGTAAGAGTTTATAAACAAAAAGTTTGTAAATATAATCTTTATATATATATATATATATATATATATATATACGATTATTATAAAAATGGTCGTTTTATCAACGAATGAAAGAGTTCTTGCCGCAACCAGAATGAAAGTTGTTCATCTAAAAGTGAAGAAGAACATTTTAATATTCAAAAAAGGAAATGAAGTCAATTTTTGGTAGCATCTTGATACCAGTACAAATAATCATGAGTGACGACAAAAAATTATTTACCAACTTTGTTGAGAGTGATAGAGGTCAAATTGACTTTGGAGACGATAAAAAGGTGCAAATTGAAGATTATTTCCATATCTTACTGATCTTGACTGGTGATCACTGTTTTCCGATATATATGAATAATTTGGAAATTATTAATTTACAAAAATGTCATTTCAACATTATATATTTACTATAATTTTTTTTTTTTAAAAAAAAAAGAATCAAAGCAACCTCACTTTTCACCTTTTCCTCTTTCTCTATTTTAGCCAAAAACACATAAATGTAAAGATGAACATAAGATTTTAGGTGTAGGCCTTAACATATGCCGTCCATTAATGATGCTTAATTATAGCCAACTTGGCTCCTTAGATCTTCTCTTTCTCGTCTGCTATCTAGAGATAAATTAACAGTTTTGACTCAATCACCGTATTTGTCACGTTCTAACAAATACTAAGGTCATGTGCCTTCTCATTTAGAAAGAATTTTTTTTTTTTAATACTCTTGAAGTATTACACCCAATTATTGGTATCTAATTTAAATTATCATATAACGTTTTAAATTTAATCCGTCAACAGAATATAACTTTAACAAACAATGTAAATTATACAAGATCGATTATTAGAAACAGTTATATGTATATGGATATTGAGGGCCTACCGTGAAGGTATCTCCAATGTTAACTACAAGGGTGTCAGGACGAGGTCTAACCGTCTGCCATTTGTTGTCTGAAAATACATCAAGCCCTCCAACTTGATCTTGGTGAAGTATGGTTATAGACGTTGGGTCACAATGTGGTCCTGTTCCGAGTGCAAGTCTTGGTTGTTTGCAAGATGGGTAATAGTTGCATCTCATGATTGAGCAACCATCTTCAAACAAGTCCCTGAAATGCATTCTATCCACGCCTAAGCTTATTGCTAATAGCTCCGTCAGCTTCACCCCCAACTGCTTCATAGCTTTACAGTACTTCTGGAATGTTACTCTATGCATGGAATTCACAATATATTAATAACAAAGTGTAATAGTATATAGTTAGTGATGATCACGATCGAGTTGTCTTTCAATTCCATGAAAAGGCAAAAAAAAAAAAAAAAAAAATTTCACTCCACGTTAACCCGACTAGCGAGTGTGGGGCAGAGGAAATTCTTGTACGCAGCCTTACCCTTGCATAATTGCAAATAGACTGTTTCCTGGATTTGAACCCATGACCTTTCAATCATGAAAGAACAGCTTTACCACTGCTCTGGTTCGCCTCCTATAATTCCAGGAAAAGGCAAGCCAAAAATAAAATAAAATAAACATGTTATAATTAAAAAATTCACATTATTAATTGATTGTCTTACCCAGCTTGTTCAAACTCTTCTCCTAAGGTGGAGTTAAAGTAGTTTGTGACAACAGGATCTAAGGTGTTGTCATGGTATGGGAAAGAGAGGGTTTCCTTCCATGGGAGTTTGGTGGAGAATCGATCAGCATGAGCACCAGAATAGCCCCACATGGAACCGGGTGTTTTAGAAATGCTTAATTTCTTGTGAATTGGGAGTTTGAAAAAAGTGTCCATTTGATTATATGCATCCGTAATGAGGTGTGGATCAACACCGTGGTTGATGACTTGGAAGAAACCATGGTTCAAGCAAGCTCCAGTTATGAGCTTAGCTGCATGTTGTGTGTTCTCATCGTTCCCTTTGAGAAACCCATCAAGATCCACCAATGGTGCTTGGAGCTCTTCATGGGCGTCCACTAGGTACTCCTTTGGCCAAATGAAATTTGATGGCACTTCGGGATGCCCTTGAAGTTCAGACAACAAGAGATATGAATCCATCTCACCTTAATTATTTAGTTTCAATCGATCAAGGAAAGAACTCTCAACACAAAAACTAATAATTAAGTAGTGAGCTTAGAGTATGGGATAGAACAAATATGGCAAGGGATATGGGATGTATTTATAGAGTTAAGAGATAGAATAATCTGTAGCTAGCCAAGCAACGAACAACAAAACCTTTCAGTGGAATCAATACTTTTTCAACGAAACAAAATCAATTCTTTTATTTATTTTTTTAAAAAAATCTTTCGCTTGGTATTCCACTCATATTACTGAGAAATAAATCGCACAGCCATGGTTGTACCGCGTCTGGTTACTAAATGTAGTGGAATTTTTTAATATGCTCCATGACCACTGAGTTCCTTCCATTCAAAAATTGACATATGTATTATTTTTTTTTCTCTTTTCTCTCTTCTCTCTCCTCAACTTTTCTCTATTTCTCTCACTTCAGTCACACCTAATTTTTTGAAGGGCCAGACCACACTATAGCTAACTTCGCTCCCTCCCAATAATAATTTTAGAGCATGGGAAAATAAGATTAACATAGGTGTGATTTGTAAGTACAACCCCACTCTTCAAATAGCGTAGACCCCTCAGCTCAGCTTTCAAGGATTTATTTGAATCAGTGGTTCAAATTCTGTTTCAAGTAAATACTTGAAAAATCTTTGGATGCTAGAGGACGTGTCTTTGTCCTCAAAGGAGGATACCCTCTAGGTTATACAAAAAAATAAAATTACTTTGTAAAATATTAATAACTAATAAGGATTTATAAATGAAAAAAATATTTATACTTTTAAAGGATGGTCATTTTAATTACAACTAGTATTTTTTATTTAAAATTTGAATTAAAAAAAATGACCTACTTTTTTTTCCCATGATTTTCATTGTATATCTCCTTCTCTTATTTGAAAAGAGATAATTTCATAATTCTATATCGTTCAAAAGCCAAACATCATATCCTTTATAAATTGCTTTATATTTTATATTATATTTCAAACATATTAATTTCTTCACACAAGAATTTATTGAATTTGAAGGGTGGACAATTAATGAACAGATCATCTGCATTAAAATATTTCATAATATTAATATATTCTTTATAAGAATAGGTATGGCAAAGATGAAACTCAAAAAATCACTTAATCATAAAAACCCTAAACAATCAACTCTCACAATTTTTTATTACAAAATTTCATATATGATGACAATATTCCACGAATGTTTACTTAATAAAATATTAGCAAAAATTTATAAATCGATCACTTTATATTTTATGTTAGGGATTAACACTTCTCATGCAATATGAGATAAAGTTATCTCTTACAATCCCCAAAACAACGTCATTTTAATATTTATGAATAAAAATAAATGATATTTTAGTAAAATTCATGTTACAAAAGGAAAATAAAATTAATTTTCAAAATACCCTTTACTTATATTCCGATAGAGATAAAGTTATCATGCTATAGAGACAATTCTCTTATCATTTACTTATCATTTTAGTAGGACAATTCTCTTGTCATGCTATAGAGGCAACCAGTGTGGTAGGGGTGTAAATAAGTCAGGCATGTGTAAAAAATCTTAGGTCTAGCCTGACCTGTTAGCTTGTGTAGGCCCAAATTACAAATCTGGTATGAGCTATATTTAAAAAATAAAAATCTTAGTCTAGACCTGTTAGTTTATTTAAGTCTATTAAACATTTCATAATTAAAAAAAGGAAAAGTGTTTATCCTTTTGAATGTCACAATTTATATCCTTTCACTCTCACAAAGAGGTGCGAGCCCACACCTTTACATTTTTTTTGTCAACTCTCTCTCCTCCTTTATCTATCTCTTTAAAATGACACAACCTTACATCCTTTAAAATGACACACACTTTACCCTTAAAAAATAACTAAAATAATATTATTTTATTATTCTAAATTATTAAAATAATAATTTTATTTAAAATAAATAATATAATATAAGCCAACCTGCAGGCTTATAGCCCCTATATGAACAAAAAAGCCTATGACCTGCTTTCTAAATAGATTTTTTTAAAATCATGTACCTATTCTATTTGACTATTTGTAATAAGTCAAGTCTGACCTAATATAAATTAGGTCGTAGGCTCTTATAAGCCGATCTAGCTCATTTACACCTCTAAGTGTAGGGTTCATTATTTTAAAAAAAATGCATCACAAATATCAATATATGTATAGAAAACTTAACTTTTGTCATAGAACATATAAATGTAAAAGACAACATCTTTTGTTGTTTGCGCATTTAATTGTAAAGTATAGAATTAGTAAGTGTCACTATTCAAACTATCTCCCATGCATATTTAATATTTGTCTCAAGATTAATTATATATATCTTTCTTATAATTTTTAATGTTTTTTAATATATTTCTCTTTTAGTTTTATATTTTTAAGATTGAGGAAGGTTATACTTACAACTTTTTTTACAACCTCTTACAACCATACCTTATCATTGTTGATTTCCGTCAATCAACAGTTACATTTATTGTGAATTAATAATTAATTAATGAGTTTAATTTGCTAAAGTGATAACCGTTGATTGGCGGAAATAAACGGTGATAAGAGATGGTTATAAGAGGTTATAAGAAAAAAAGGTTGTAACTATAACCTTGTTTTTTTAAATTTTATCTGAAATTAAAAAAATTTAAACTACCTCCCAATCACCCCATGCCTATTAAATATTGCTCTCTAAATCAATTATATATATCTTTCTTATATTATTTTTTTTTTACCTTTACCTTTTAGTTTTAAATTTTAAATTTTCCATATAAATTTAAAAAAATTATAATGCATTTACTACATACTGCTTTAGTGAAATTTTGTATAAAGTAAAAATTAATTTTTGCAGCACAACTTTTTAATTTTCAAATTTTCAATTAATATTTATTGTAACCTTCAGCCAAGACATTCTGTGAGAATAGGTAAGAAAGCAGATTCCACTTTCACTGCAAGTGACAACTTAATTTTTTAGAAAACAAATATAGAAGCGGCTATTTTGTTGCTAAATAATATCCTTAAGATAAGGAAACTTTGGTATTTTATAGAATCTGAACAAGCATGCCTACCACCCAATCACCCCCATGCCTATTTAATATTCGTCTCTAAACTTTTCTACCCAAATTGAAGATATATATAACTGAAAAGTTTCAAGGATCATCCGATAACAAACAAGATTGTGTTTTACATCCAAAAGGCTAAAACAATATTAAAGATGCGGGTAACTAAAAAACAAAAGCAAGGCTTATAGGAAGCATCAAAGTAACTAGTACTTAAGAAAAGTAGTATGAAAGTCATCCATATAGAGAATGACTTGTATTATTAATTGCCACATATATAAATTATAGGGAACACTTTTTTTTTTTTTTTTTTATACTTTTGATATATTGAAACGAGTTTTGAAAATGAGAATGTTTGAAATAATATTAATACACTTTTTATTGAATTCATGTACATTTGTACTGTATTAACGAATCTTCTTTAAGTAGAGTCGTTTTAGTAGTGATTTTCGTTGCTGGCTAGCAATTGCGGTGACATCCCAAATCATACACTAAACGTTGGCAAACGATGCTAAATGTGGACCGGACACAGTAATACGTATTTTTATTTTTATTTTTGGTACATTGTCAGGAGGTATCCCCATTCAACCTTCTCCGGGCACCATGCCCTCGGGATACGGCCCGTTTGGGCTAGCCCCTCATTATGAGGGTGGGTGCACTAAGCTTCGCAACCGGAGAAAGGACGAGACTAATCCCCCAACCGAAAATTTTTAACTTATTCTCCGGCCCCCAAATATTTTCCAAGAAGCTGCTTGAGGCAGGATTTAATCCTTGTACCAAGCAATCCCTTGAGAGCTCAGCTGCCAACTGAGCTACCCTTGGGAGTTAGTAATACGTATTTAAACATGACTCAATTATATTTTTAAAATTAAATAACATGTTCTAATAAAAAAATATAGTGTTAACTTATTTTTCCGCCTAATCAAGAGGCGAGTTACATAATGAAAGGTGAAATTATTTTTTTCTAAAGTTTATTTTAACGAAAACTAGATTTTATCTTAAATTGTTGAAAATCATTTCAAATGAACGTACCATTTAGGTTAATTAATATCTTCGCGAAATTTCAGTATTTTACAGATGATTACGAAGTCTGGTTAGTAGCAACTTCCATTAGTGTATAGCAGAACATGTAATATGAGTGATATATGCATGAAATAATATAACATTCAGTAACAATATCTTACCATTCAAAACCTTGAACTAAGCAAAAATTCCCTATAATAAGGAGGCAAAACACCGTATCATTATCCAAAATCTTGAAATAATAAATTTATAATCATTTCACTTACATAGCCCTCACTTTATTCATTCATAATCAATATGACACTTCTGAATACCACTTCATTATTGACTGTCAATTCCGGATAATAGTTGAAACTTGGAATTAGACATTGAAAATGTAAAAATTAATTTTGATCAAACTTTTGTTTTGACTAAGAAAATCGTTGACGTTGTGCTTCTCAATTCTTTTTTTTTTTTTAATAAGCTTTTTTTTTTTTGGTAAGCTGGGTAAAACACACCACAACACAAATAAGTTTCTCAATTCTTACATGGATACTCTTTTGTTTTTATTTTTTTATTTTATTTTTGTCGTTCATAGATACTTTAACTAGCATTTTCGCATGATGATTTGAATACAAAACTTTTTTATTTTATATTTTTACAAACATTATATCAAGTTTATTTTAGTTAGATTTTTTTTTAGTGATATACAATATGTGCACTCTATATAAATATAAAAATATTGTATAACTTCTTCTTTTTTCTGGGATATGTAAAAGGATAGATTCGGGTATATAGAGTTTCGTTGAATTAAATGAGTATTTTACTTTGTGACGTATAACATGTGAAGAAAACTTTTTTAGCTAAAATCTGAATTAATGCAATATGCCAATATATATAGGAGTTTGTATTTTTACAGTTGTTGTATGTGCAGTAATCAAATATTTGTCATATGCACTCTTGAAAACATTAAATGCAGGAAATCATAACCATACAAATAATGAAAGCATTAAATGTGGGGAATCATAACCATACACTTGTCGTTGCTGTACGTAAAGCGACTGCAGAAATGATTTTACCATATATATATATATATATGGGAAAAATATTTCTCAAACTGGTTGAGATAAGTTTATCTCCGGCCACCCCAAAACTATTTCGTTTTGATTATTTATTTCCTTATATTTATTGACTCACCTTTGAATGGTTATGATTCCCATGTTCTCTCTTCCTTTATCACCATTTATTCATCTTTGTACGGTTATGATTTAGTAGCCGGAGATAAAGTTATCTTCAGCAGCTTGAGAAATGATAAGCCCTATATATATATTGCACGTGAGCAAGCAGTTATCGCATATAATTAGGATAATAGAAACAAGCACTTCGTCACGGTAGTGACTCTATTGAGATATTGTTCTACGGATGAATAGGAATTAGGAAATATAGTGAGATATTGTTCTAGGGATGAATAGGAATTGGGAAATATGTAATGACAACGTGTTGTCATGTAATGAGCGTGAGTTCCGCTGCTGCATCAGGGTGATCATTTCAGAATGATCTCAAATTTGTTCTGGATGAGGCTCATGGCATTGGCAACAGTATTTATTTTGGCTTTTACAGTTATTTCCATGGAGTTTTTAATTATTTTTTATCTTTTTACTTTTGTAGGGATAATTAACTTTTTGTTGCCTAATTAAGAGCATCAAACTTGCTTACCAAAAAAAAAAAAAGCATGAAACTTAATTTATTTGATTATTTTTTGGTTAAATAAAAATTAATTTGAAAGTTGCGGCTTCTTTAAATCCTAGATTAATCACGTGCTTTAATATTATCCATAAATACTCAAACTAATGGTTGTGTCATGGACGAATATTGCTAAAATAATTTATAAATTGATTTTTAATGAATTTTTATACACAATAATAAGTTGGAGAACTTATAAAGTTGTGACATGGACGAGAATGGTCCATTTCAAAATCTCGGCTTTCCTTTAATATAGAAACAAAATGATATACTCACACGATTCATCTAAACATTAAATACCTTTTTTCTCCCTAACAGACGTAACTCACCATTCTTGAATCACTTAAATGAAATATTTACAAATTAGTATGCTTCTCATAGCAAACGAACGTTTAAAGTGCAATTATTATCCAAAAAAAAAAAAAAACCGTTTGAAGTGCAAAAAATTGGTTTGGCAAGGGTAGCCCTGTTTCATGACCGGTTATTACGAGCAGGCCTTTATAATCCTTCACTTCACGAAGTCACTCTCATTTGTGCAAATAATTTTCGGACAGGTGTACAATACTATCATAAGTTACTCATCATTATCCATAATAGGGATATGATCCATTCGCATTAAATTTTAATCATTAATTCTCGTCAATTTATAAGATTATAATTTATTAATAATTAATTAATTAATATATCTCAATAAATCATAAACATTAAATTCATAAAATCAAAGATTAAAATTCAATGTAAAAGTTTTTTAGTTTGACAACGTCAATTATCCCGCCCCTCGATAATAACAAACTTTCTCTTTGAGTAATTTCTTAGGTCAAGGCTTGCCCTTTCGCTTTATCGAATCCCGGATAACTATTGAATTGTCATTTACATGGTCTCTGACTCTGTACCAATTAGGGATCCGTCACTGTTTTGCCTTGATATATAATTAATTAACTGAATCCTTGAGGTTTTGTCTTTTGGTCCATTGACGCTTAGTATAGGACGTTTTAATTTTTCTAAGAGTCACAATTATATTTATGCATCTTGTACTCAAATTCAAAAGTGATCTAGATTTCATATATGAATTGTCACTTTAAACCAAATTATGTATGCTCAAAATCCGATATACATTTTGCAAAGAATGCGTATACTGTCATCATGTTGTAACTATATTTTTTATTCGAGACGGCAACTACGAAAAAAGCAACATGAAAATCAACGCATAACAAATTGGGCTGAGAGGACCCAATAACCAATCTCAAACTGATTATATACCGTTCAACGGCCTTAGTTTTGTATTGTTGGGCCTAGATGCTTAACAACTCAAATGAATTACATTACTATTCCTTCACGCTTATAGTTAGATTAAGTTACACTGAATCAAAATTTTGCAATTACCACAAACTAATTACTTTCGGAGTAAGAATACTGATTCTATATATCTCCAATTTACTTGGTAAAGACAATGTATAAGTCTCCTTTACCAATGATTAACTCATTTTCAATAATCTCACAACTATTATATATCTCTTTGCACATCATTGTTTATTAATGACTTTTTACATTACTCTTTCTTAATATATATATATATATATATATATATATATATATATATATATATATATATTTTATAAACAACTCTTTCTTAATTAACTCAAACATATATTGTGAAAAAAAGAAGAAGTAAACAAATAATTAAAACAATATAAACAGAAAAGCGAACACCGTTTGTGATTTGAGTTAAGAGTTTTGTATTCATATCTTCTCTACACTCATATATGTTTCTTAGAGTAGCACTCGGGTTGAACTTGTCTAGCTCGTAATTTGGGAGAGAATTTATTGTGGTTGGGGACCACCATTTTTAAAGTGGTCCTTCAGTATAGACGGGAAGTTAAAATTGAGAAATAGAAAAAAAATAACAGGGATAAAAATGGAAAGAAAAAATTAGTGTTATGAGAGAGAGCACTAAATCATTGAGTGGTCTTGGAACATAAAAAATATTTCCGTAATTTGGGAAATCCTAGATGCTTATTATTTATTTTTTCTTAGACACTGCCCATTTATTTTGATGTCTTTCTAATAAGAAATTCTCATTTATGTCTCGTACTACTGCATCTAGATCACTAAAATTGTAATAAGTAGACAGTATAATCATATATTACATTGATTTAAAAGATTATATAATAAATGTCAACAATAGGATATAATATTCTTACATATATAAGAATTTTTCCCATTATACTAAAACATAACAGATTCAAACCAATCAAGAATCAAACACACTGAATGTATTTAATCTTATCACTAAACGGTCCCAAAAAACAAACAAACAAACAAACAAAAACAGAAATTATTTGGTTTGGAACAATTTCTATGAACACCAAAATATATCAATCTATATAAGACACACTGTTTTCTACAAAAAGATGAAACAGTCCAAGGAGATAAGCGGGTTGTTAATATCCTCCATCATAGTTGAGTCCATATCATGGTTATACAGAACATCGTTAACCACGGTTTCATCAATTTTAGAACCAACTCTGAGAGTGCGAGTTTCTCTATGCCTCAAACCAGAATGAACCCTTCGTGAACTATTGTTCGGACTAGCTGCTTTAACACTCTCTTTCCTCAGATAAGACGAAACACAATGAGAATGAGTTGCACTAACCTTCGGAGCATTAATCATTCGTTTAGAAACACTATTATCAGCAAAAGTGTTACCCAAAGCACTTCCATTATTGAATCTCCTGCTCGGAGAAGGTGACCCTAGTGTTGTTCTGCTCAGCATGTTTGAAGCAGAGTTAACACTGATATTATTCCTCTCTGCCTCCTTTCGGAAACTCTTCTGTCTTGTTAGATTCGTTGGTGAGTTTGATCGAACCCTCTTCTGTGGCATAACAATCTTTTGTGATGGAGAATGTTTCAATATTGGTGCCAAGTTGGGTTTAATAGGTGAAGGGTTTGTTATCTTCATTGATTGAGGTTTAGGTTTAGTGGGCATTCTGGGTATTTGAACTGGGTCGGCCCTTTTTAAGGAAAGAGTGGCTTCTGTGATTGAGTTCATGCGAGTGATATGTGGGTTCTCCTTATAACACGACCATAGGAAATCATTAGAGAATGATCTGTCCTTTGAGCTCAAAGATGATGAAGCAGTTGATAAGGATGAGGCTGAACATATAGTGTTGGAAGTGGTGCATGTGAAGGATGAAATTGAAGAAGTTGAAGAGGTAGGAGATGAAGGAGAAGGTAAGATTTTTTTTGAAGAATAAAGGATTGGACTTGGTTGAGTTTGAGAGATGACAAGCTTGTCTTGGACATGGTTGAATTGATCTTCTAGGGTATGTTTTTCGGGTTTGCATTTGCTAATGCAGCAACCCATTTTGATTGATTTGGGGATAAGAAATTATGAGAACAAAGGGAATGTGTGTGTGTGGGAATGAGGAAGAAGAAGGACTATAGTTAAGTTTAATATAATAGAACATTGGAAGTTGCATTTGAAAAAAAAGGAAGGGAAAGTAGGGGAATGTCTTTTGCTTTTTGGTGTTTTTTTTCTCTTTAGCTTTTCAGAGAGTATGTTTATTTGAATTTGGTTACCGGGGATGTGTTCCGTTGTATAACGGTTCTATACGAAGATTATTGTGGTGGCTGCTATCATGATTCACGACTCGTTCTTTGCTTTTGAGTTTTTTAGTGTCAAGGTAGGGCCTTTGTGTGCAAATGCAATGCCATCACGTTTTGGGCCAACCAAATCCACCAACCACCACCGTTGATTCTGGATCAATTACAGATCCGACCCAGCAAAGATTGATCAGATTTTCATTCATTTTGTTCATATGGACAGATATTTATAACCCAAATTCCTTTTTCTTTTTTCTTTTTTGGGAAATAATAAACAAATTTAGAAGAGTTTCGCTGAAAAACTTAGGCTCTGTTTGATTTCTGTTTTGAAAAACAATTTTTTAGTTTTCAGAACAAAAAAACTAAAAAATTTGTTTGGTAAGACATGTTTTGTAAAAAATGTTTTAAAAACTATAATTATTTTTTAAATCAAATTTAGAGAACATGTATGAGTTGTTTTTGTTTTCTGTTATAGTTTTTAATTTTCAAAAAGAAAAAAAAAAGAAAATAACTGTTTCTGTAACTATTTTACAAAACAGTTTTAAGAACAAAAAAACCAGAACACAATCAAACAGACCCTTAGTAAGCTGAACATATTACTCGACAAAATGTAATTTAATATATATCCTCTTCATAAAGCAACTTGATATTTTCAAGTATTTAAAAAATATTAAACTAAAGAAAAGATATATTTAGCAGCTTGAAAGTTTAAAAAATATTTAATATTGTGTTTAAATGTGTAAAAGTATTATTAAATTATTGATTAAGAGAATATAAAATTGGAAAAAGTGTGTATCATTTTAAACATGTAAAACTATGTCATTTTTATTGAGAGAAAGAAATAAATCATGGGGAAGAGAGTGGATAAAAAAATAAGGGAAATAATACTCTCAGTTTACGTGAGATAGTTATCTCATTTTCTCTCACTTCAAAAATAGCACCCCCTCTTTTTTTCCTTCCTTTTTTGCTTTTTAATGGTGGACCCCACTTGAGTTCTCTCTGTAGTATGAGAATATTCTCCAAAAAATAAAGGTATAGATCGCACATCTTTGTGAGAGTAAGATGACACAAATTATAATATTTAAAAGATCAAACATTTTTTCCGATAAAATTATTCATAATATAGTTGATGGATGAAAGAATATATAAAGATCATGAGTTTAGTCCTTATCCTTGAGAACCATCCCTCACAGTTTCACGCGTTGTTGGGACTGGGAGGGAAAACAAAAAAGGAAAAAATTATATAAATGCATAGAGTTTTTCCATATTGCTAGCTAGTGCTGTTTTACTTCATTAAAACTCCAACACCTTATTTATTTATACGAACTAGTTGTAATCCCTCAGTAGCTTGGCATTATTTCTTTTCTTGAGTCCACAACATAATCTAATTTGTTTTTAAAAAAATAAAACGGAAGAGGGTGCGTGCAGGGAATTATGATAAATAAAATTAATAGAAAAAATTGCGTATATTAGGATGGAAATGAGTTCCAAAAAGAAATCTGAATAAATACTGTTATTGACTTGACAAAGGCCCACATTCTAGAAGGTTCAAATAGGGCTAACAGCTAAGAGGGAATTAAAGAAATATTCTTTAATTATATTAATCACATTGTGGCAGCAATGGATCAATAAATGTACCCCCAATACTCCTAAGAGGCCCACAAGTCCACTCCTGCCAGGTAACTCATCTATAAATAAGGGGTTAAACCAATAAGGTACAAACACTCAAAACCCTAATCCCTCTTAGCTTGTTAATGTGCACACACCCGATATATTGTTTATAATATTGTGCACAAAGAAAAATCTCCTATATTAGGAGAGGAAATGAGATCCTATATTAAGATATACCAATCTCTGATCGGACATATCGATCTATTAGATACTAACAAATACATACAAGAAATTGACAAAGGAAAATCAATCATACAGGCGGGGAGCAACACCACCAGCTCCCTGATTGGGAGAATGACTTGACTTGGGAGATTCGCTGAATTGAAGCATTGAACTACTACTAAAATGCTCTCCCAAAATGGCTAAGAACGAATACACTCATTCACTTAAAACATTTGTTCATTCACAACATAAAGATAAAGATTACATAATGACAGTCAACGGCGAAGGATAAGACAACATGTCCAGTTATATTTTTGATGAACTCGTAATTTGTGATGTTTTAAAGTGCTAAAATCACTCTTAAATCTAGTTTAAAGTATGAAAAGTTATAGTTATTTGGCTAAAAAATATTAACTGTGTTCCTCTAATAAATGTGATTAATCTTTGTTAATTTTGTAGGGCAATTAAATTGAACTGAAGCAAGGGTTAAGTTAGAAGGACTTAAAGTGATAAATGATGAGCAACAAATAGTGAAAACTTCCTTGAAGCTGTCTTTCGACCAATTTTTTATATGAAAGATAATGGATTTAGATCTTACGGTTTTTATAGAAGTTGTAGATCTTTCTTTATTTTTTTAATGAGACCAAGATCACATCAACTTGATAAGTATAACTTCAGTTATGCCCAAAAAATGAAATAGTATGCTTGTTGCCATAGCGCACTATAGGGCTGTGGTTACATAACTTGATGTTTTTTTAGCATGCTGCAACACTATTTGCATGTTATAGCACCTAATTATGACTCAGTTAAGGCCCATTACGTTGTTTTAACCCAAAATAAGGATTCCCCCACTATTTAAGTCATTCTTAAGAGGAATTACACAATTCTAGATATATTTTGTCATCGAAGGCGAACCTTGGATATCAAGAAAGCAAATTTGCTTGGATTTTTTTGAGAGTAGAGATGAGTCAAAGATAGGATTACAATAGAGATCGTAAAGATTCATCGCGCCATCACATCAATGGAGTTTAGGAAAACATTTACATTTTTTTGCGTTCTTATTTTTACCATGTCTGGCTAATTTTCTTAGTAGTTACAGTTAGATGGAACATGTTTGAATCTTTATGTTTCTGAGCTAGTCTTTATGCAATCTTTCTGTGTTATATTGAATGTATTTATTTTATCTTAATGTCTTCTATGAGTTCTTGATCTTATAGATTGAATTATGATTCATGTATGACAAAAGGAATGTTGACATGCGAATTGGGCTTGAAAAATTCATCATTAATTTGTGAGAATCTAGGCATAGACATACAAAATGTGCAATTTTATGATTCTTGAATTTAATGTTTATTTTCTTTGAAGAACAATCAGGGAACTATGAATTTTTAAGGAAATTAAAGAATTAGAATATCAAGAAATTGAATCTTAATTAATTTAGAAAAATCGATTGCCAATATAATAATAATGTTTAATTAAGGTTTTTATTCAGATCAAATAGGAAAAATTGGGGGGAATCGAAATCCCTAACTATGTTTTTCTTAATTGCATAAATCCTTGTTATTATGTTCTTATTCTTGTTTTTATTTTAATTATTAATTAGTTTACAATTAAATATCTCATTTGAGTTGTCCAACTTAAGTAAAAATAATGAATTAATACTTGAAACTTTCATGGAAACGATACTACTCTACTCAATGCTTTATTACTTATACTAAGAGTACATTTGCTAAAGTCTCTAACAATCTCTCCGGGCTCCACAACCGAAGGAGGCTTTAATGCCTATGTTCAACATTTCTAGACAAGGGACATCCCACGCTATACGGGGCGAAATAAAGAACTGATCTATCATTTTTTATCTACTTTCACTCCCCCTCCATTCGAAATATTTGAATTACTCCTTTTCCTTAGTTTAATATTAAAAAATTACACTTCCTTTTTTTAAAAGGATAAAATATTTTTCATTTTAGTTGATATTAATGTAAATGAATTCCTTAATAAACAAATATATATATATATATATATATATATATATATATATATATATATATATATACACACGAAATAAGTTACTAAATAATTTGAAATAAAACCACAATTTATCTTGAAAACAAATCTATAAATTATTTTAAAATTGTTTAGTAACTTTCTTTAAATTTTCAAGAAAATAAATGTTGATATATTCTTATATTAGAAAAAATTTAAATGGACTACCATTTAAGCTTTAAGTTTTTAAATGTAAAATTTTCTTCCATTTCTACCATTTTCTTTTTATTTTTTCCCCTCCGTCCCTTCTTCTTCTTCTTCTTTTCTATTTTTGGGAGAGACCACCGTGATCCTGCCCCACGAAAAATCTTCTCCTTATATTAGTATATATGTTGGTGTTCTTTTTTCATTTTGATTTAAACTATTTTTTTTACTGTTGGTCTTTTATGTCATGTTATAAATTTTTAACATATTTGCTCTTTTTAAAAAAAAAAAAATCTCTGTTTTTTTTTTCTTTTCAATTTAGACATATTTGATTTTTTTTCTTCAAGTTTCATTTTTTAGTTAAAATCTTTTCTATAAATGTTGTAATTTCCAATATATTTTGTTGTATTTTTTCTTTTCATCATCAATCTATTTTCTTTTCTAAAACTGGTGAAAGGGTGAATGAGGCAGATCACTCAAGTTTATAACAGTGAAAAAATGAATTAGGGTAGAAAAAATCATAAGAAGATAATTAATAAAATTTAAAATATAGACAGATAAATTATTCAAAGGAAAACCATAATTTTTTTTTGAACTTTTCCAAAAAATAAAATAAAAGAATAGTAAGAAGGAAAAATGTTATAAAAATCTGCAAGAAGAATTTTTCTGCCTAAACTAACCACATACCTGGCAGGGGGCACGAAATTCTCTTCTGTCGAGGAAAAAATATAATAATAAAATTAAAGTAGATTCTTAAAATTTTTTATTTTTATTTTTTGTGGGGAAAGTAAATTCTTCCATTTTTTATTCAAATTCAAGAATCTTTAAGGAATTCCAGGAATTCATGGTTAGGAGAATATGTGCTCCGGCCACACTTAGTAACTCCAAATATCCGAATTGGTTATAGCCCTCCTATGATATTCCAACCGCCCCATTAATTAATTATTCCTAAACGGGTCATCAAGGGTATAACCAACATACCATGTCTCCACATTGGGCAAAAAATTTTAAGAACTATTTTGATGACAAAATTGTTTTCATTAAGTGATTTAATATCACTACATAAATTGTTCAAATCAACGATCAATATGATATCATTACTTGTAAGAATAACGTATCCCTTAATATATGCAGTGATATTAAAAACTTTATATAATTAATTGAAGAATTTATTTATAAAATACGACCATGCACCTACATCATTACTTACGGAAATACAAAACTGGTTTAGGTCAATATATTAGGACTTGGGAGCGAGGTATGAGTCGCCGGATGGACTTGGATGAGAATCAATAACATTAATCTTGTCATTTTCTGGTTGAAACATGTTGTGGATCACATATTATATCCAAGACAATAAATAAAAAAGAGATTATTTCTTCCTCTTTCTCTATTCTTCATGAGAAGGAGGAAAGACGCACTAGCAGATTTAACCGTAATTAATATCCCATCAAGAATAATTCCTGTCGACATAAGGCTGCAAAACAAATTTGATCACTCGTAGTCATATGATCTCTCAGCCTCATAAAAGTAGTGTTTGTGGCATCAAAAATAGGTCTGCAGTCCCACCACAAGGCCACGAGATTCCCAGAGGAAAAAAAAAAAGAAGCATCTCCTTGTTTTTAATTCATTATATTCTGTCATCAATCATCGAGAGTAAAGCCTCTTTTCTTTTACCAAAAAAAAAAAGCCTCTTTTTTCCTCCCAAAAGCAAAATCATGTCCTTCAATCCTATGGTTGGTTTATTTGCGAACCCTGCAATTTGGTTTTTTAAGTTGATAGTCCCCAATGCCATACCTACACTGGGCATCATTATTTTCTAACAAATCAAGTTCTGATATTAAAATTTACATACGATCGAGTAATATAAAAAAGTATACTAATTACTACTTTATTGGATAGATAAACATAAAAAATAAATAAAGAGCTGTGTAGTTTTCACACGTTTATGTTATTTCCAATGATAAAGTACAAATTATGATATTCATTCTCTAATCATTTGATTCTTTATTCAAGCACAAAGCTGGTATATAACGATTTCCACTTCCCATCTTCATTTACGCAAATCACAGTCTTCATTTATTCAGGCAAGCTTTTTGTTTTTGTTTCCATAACTGCCTGCAACAAACGAAATAAACATCAAAACAGCTAAGTCACCACTCATAAAGAATGAGAATTGTCGTAAGACACACTGAATAGAACTCAAATAGGCAATTGTAAAGTAAGAAGATAATGGAAAAATTAACAAAATCAGTAAAGTCAGCCACAGGTCCAATAGAGCCAAAGATGGACCCAAATGCATGAAATATAAAAAAAAGCAAAGTTGATAATTACTCAAAAAAAAAAAAAAAAAAAAAGAGAGAAGTAAAGTTGATTACCAACAGTTTTGTTCTTGGTCTTCCAGGTATAATTGCAACTGATGCAGTCAGTAACAAACTTGCAAATCATTTTCTTCACACACTTTCTCTTTGCAGGAATCACAGTTGCATTCTTGGCTTTGTGGTTCGGCTCTATTTTCTCTTTTGGGTCGGGCTCTGTGTTTATGTCGGCCCCTTCCGAACCGGACCTCATCCTTCTCTTTATTTCCTTTCCCCGCTCTCTCTCACAACAGGGTCCTAAATTCTAATGAATGAAGCACGTAGCATATATAGCTAATAACTCATGTTAAATAAGCAACCTCTTTTTAAAAACATGAATTACTTAACTATGTAATTAAGATAATTACTAGAAAAAATTTGTATAATGACGGAATTTCCATAACGATTCCGTCACTATACAAGTTTTTTCTAGTAGTGAAGCATGAGAGCTAAGTATTTGGAGATAAGAGATCCTATCAGTATCATATTTGCGAAGAAATTAAGGCTTTAATCCTAGACCAGTCCCAAATAAAATTGTCTCCCATAAAAATAAACGTGGTTAATCAAAAAAATTAAGATCTAGCCCCAATGTGAATGTGGTTAAGACTCGCTAGAAATCGAGCGCCGAAAGTGCAACACATTATTTTAATACCTCACAACACGCATAGTATTCAGTAACATTATAGATATTATTTTAATGAATTTATTTATGTTTTGAGTCGACTCATAACATTAACGATGGTGAAAGAGAAAGGAAAAACACTTCGCAAAGATGAAAATTATGACGAATTAAGCATGACATATGGCAGCTTACGTCAGTCGTTTGGCATTTGAGAAAGAAAAATGTAATAGAATTTAAAAATAAAAAATAAAATTGGGCGGTACTAATTGTGACTTACAAATGTGCGCTGGAATTGCTGTAGAGTGAGTTGCAAGCAGACACCATGTTTATGTAGGAACTATTGGATTTATGCGGAAGCGATTTAGGACCTAGTACATTGGTATGCTTACCGAATCATCCTCGTTTCACGATTACCTCTTGGTGCGCAGATCTCGTGTAGAATTTCCCTTATGTGATTCCTCTTCACGAACTGCTCACCTCAGCGCCGCAGAACGAACAAATCCCTTAATGCTGGACTGTGGCAGATCTTCCAGACTATGACTCAAGGGGATTAGGGAGTTGTGTGGGCAACCGTTCAGATGATGAACATTGCCTCTCTGTTTCTGATTTCTGAAAACCCCTTGGAGGCACAAGTGGAGAATATGATATATATATACCTGCCCAATCCAACTAACCCTAATCTTCATGGGTTAGACTTGGTCTTTGGGCTCTCACTAAAGCCATTGGGCTTAGTGCAAAGGAGCATACATACCCAACAATCTCCCACTTGCTCTTTTGGACACAAACTTGAGTTTATAAACCCAAGACTATGTAGCCCATAAGCCATCATCATCTGATTATACAACCCATCCCTTGTCTCAAGCTAGCCTGGGGATCTACCATTTGTCACTTATCAAGGCTCCTGATAATCTTTGAAGGATTATCTAATTCGGCGCTACTCCACTAAAAGCCCGAACGTGAACTCCAAGATTAATGACATTTATAACATGAATATGCATCGCCCCTTCGTAGAATGTCTATAATTGATTGACAAGTTTTCTGTAACTCAATCAATTATTTATTCCCTTGACTATGATAGTTTCTCTAATGGATTACATGCACTGGCCAGTGTCTTTAATATCCAAGTACCGAAACATATCAAGGGGACATATCCTACAAATTCCATGTTGTTTATCTCATAAATACCGATAATCAAATAATCTCACTCCCAAAATACCGAGTTATTGGTCGTGCAATAGATCGAACCTCACCCGTTGGTAAATCAAAGAATGAAAACTATTTGACTACCTATTTATAATAAACTCAGAATTAAGAGCAATTACATAACTATAGTTAACTGGAGATTTGATACCTTATGACAGAAAAACAACCTTAATCAAATCTCACCTTGATCCTTTCAACGTGAATGTTAATTCACACCAATATTTTACAATGATTCGGACAAAACCATTTCATAAAATATTGCAGCCTAAATAAAGTGCCCAACTTTATTTAACAGCTGTGAATCTATTCATCAATTGTGAGAACCTATGATCATGTCCTCCATGAACGTATCCATATGGTCATATACTCCACAATTGATCCGGACCTTGATGTTTGTAAATAGTGTGCAAAATAAATAATACCTTATTTGTAAAATTCAGAAAATGATTATATTATTTCATTGTCTTACTCCAAGAGCACAATGAACCTAATATCTCCCACTCGCTTAATGCAAGTCTGGGATCCTCCTAAGACCCAAAAAAGTAACATGCCTCTTGAACACAAGTTCAGGCAAACTCTTAGTAACTGGGTCTACAAGATCCACCTCTAATGCTATCTGAGTTTAGTGAAAAACTCATAGCTCAAGGTTGATTTCTTGAGTCAATATCCACTTGAAATAACTGAATCTGTGAAAACTCAGCTTTTCAAGACTCCCACTAGAATATACTAGCACATAATCTCTCGTTCTCCAAAGATACTTGAGTACATGCTTAACAATAATCTAATGTTCCTCTCTATCCAGAATGGTACCATCTCACTACTCCCACTACGTGACAGATGTCTGGTTTATCGCTCAACATGATATGCATGAGACTACCTTTGCTAAAATATAAGATATCCTGCCCATGCATTCTTCCTTTTCAGAAGTCTTTGCTTACTCCTTAGGAAGATGAATTTCACATCTGAGAATTATAATTCTTCTCTTAGAATTCTCATATTGAATTTTGGCAAGAGTTTTGTCAATGTAAGTAGCCTGAGGTAATGCCAACAACTTATTCTTCCGGTCTCATAAGAGTTTTATACCAAGAATATAATTGGCTTCTCCAGTACTTCCATACCAAAACACTAACTTAGCCAACTCTTTATGCTTGATATTACCTCCACATTGTTTCCAATAAGGAGCATATCATCTACATAAAGTACCAGAAAATCTACTGTCTTCCGTTGGATCCTTTACATACAAATACACATCATTCATCAAGTTTCTCTCAAAATCAAAATTTTGATAACCTAATCAAACATGATGTTCCAAGACCTGGATGCTTGCTTAAGTCTATGAAATAGACTTTCACAACTGGCATACCGTGTGTTCCTGCCCATTTGCTATAAACCTTTTTGGTTGTTGTATGTCGATATCCTGACATCCAACTCCCAAAAATGAAATCTCATAATTGAGAGTTATAGTAGCAACTAAGAGAATCTGGATAGACTCAAGTATGGCGTCTGGCAAAAGTTGCCTCCAAGCTAGCTTTGAAGGTTTTCACCTTCCTGTCCATCCTCTCTTTGCCTTTTATGTCCACATGCACCTAGTGAGTTTTACCCCTCTTGGTGCCTTTACTAGGGACCGAACGGAGTTGAAATAAAAGTATTCCATCTCATTGTTCATAGCTTGAGCAACACTTGATCAACAACATCTTCTAGTGCATTATCGTAACTAGTAGGATCAATGTCACTCAACAAGAGACAACTTGAGAGTTAACAATGTTCTCTCCCACTACGAATGTACCGCACTAGACCTTGTGTATTTACAAGTATATCCAAGATTGGGTCAAAAGGTGGATCTTCAATTTCTTAAGGATCCATTTATTCTTGATATTGTTCTTCCACATGTGATACTAATATTTCTACTAGTTTCACTTATATATTTATCATGTTGAATTTCCAATTACGGTTGCCTTGTTTGTTCACCTAGAGATATATTTATCCCCTCTTGAACAATCAAAGGGACAATGGATGAAGCTTCTAGAGATTTGGAAATTCTTGACCTGAGATAAATCTCATCAAGAATAACCTAACTTAAGAGCTTATAATTTCTCATCTAGTCCTCCTTTAAGAAAATCATGTGAGTGCTCACTTAGATTATCTTGTCCTTAAGACTAAATAAGAAATCATCCTTTGTTCTCTTAGGGTAGCCAAAAGATATGCACTCTTCCATACAAGATTCCATCTTATTTGACTGCTGTTGTAGGACGTGTGTCGTAGCACCCTAAATCCGAATATGGTTTGATATGGGCTTGCACCCTTTCCATAATTTTTTAGGTGTCATTACAACAAACTTTGATGGAACCAAGTTAAGAAGGTACATTTCCTTCTCCTAGGCATCTCCCTTGAACAACATTGGCAAAGATGAATAGTGGAACATGATCTCCACCAAGTCTAGAAATGTTTGATTTTTGCATACTGCAATTTCATTCAACTAATGCATTCCTAGAGTTGACAGTTATAAAACTATCCCTTCTTAAATCAGGTAAGACCTGAACTTATGATATGAATGAAGCTCCAGAAGTAGAGGAAGAACAGCAGACAAAAGAGAATGAAACAACTAGTGTGGCTGAAAGCAGGACAAGAAGGGAAATAAGAAAACCCAAAAGATTTATATGTGATTAATTGTTTTAGGGGAGGGTAAAATTGTAATTGTTGATAGAAGGTGGTTAGAGGTATATGTGTTGTTATAACAAACTACCACTTGTAGATGATGTATAAAACTGATTGATGATAACCCATATTGGGTATTGAATAAAGTAGATTGAAAATTCATTTCACTTACCTCATCTTTTCTTCCCGAAACTTCTCCTTCGTTCTCTTCTTCCATCGCTGTGCTTTCGGTAGGTTTCCTCCTATCAATTGGCGCTTTCATCGAGTTGAACATGGCACCGGAAACCCGCAACCGCTCGTTCGATGATCGGTTGGACCACACACAAGCTGAAATCGAGGTTTTGAAGGAGCAAATGACAAAAAAGTTCCAGGAAATCGCTTGCAAGCTTGATGCCATTTTTGATAATCATCGGGATTACACCGCAACACCAGGTACGACATCCACTCA
>JAVKPL010009057.1:0-35590 GCA_032173675.1 Gastrolobium villosum | reverse complement strand
ATGATATGCATGTGATGTCCACCTTTACGATAAGCCTGAGTATATGGTACATACAAGATGGTGAGGCTGTGGGTGAGGTGCAAGCGGTGTTCCTTGTACTTATGTGGGTATAGACGTATTCCTGCATTTCTCTGGCCAGTAGATTTTATAAACACACATGGCATGAATATCTGTTGCACTGCATAGTTTTGGAACTTATATTGTAAATATTATTTTTGAACTTATATTACACATGTAAGTGAGCTTGGGGTGGAAGATCCTTGAGGACCCCTTGCCTTACTGAGATTTCTTGTTTAGAGATCTCACCCCACGTTTGGGGACGCTTATTTCAGGTAATGTTGAGGGCTCAGGTGGCAGGAGGCCAGAGATGAGTTGATGTTATTATGACATGCTGGAATGCTGGATGTTGACTGCTGTTATGTTTTTCCGCTTTGATCTTTATGTTATGTTAAGACTGTTTTGGGCATTGTTGTCTTATTTGGTGAGCATGGGGTTTGTCCATGTCACATAGACTTGTTATGTTTTCTTTTGAGTTAAAGTTGTACTAAAGTATCAGGATTTTGGTCCAGGCTATGTGTTGTAGTCCTGTGGCTTTAGATACTCACTTTATATATATTTATGAGGTATTCAGTTAGTTGTCTTGCAATTTACATACAGGCAGTATTTTATGAAATTGATTAAGTAATCAAGTTGGCTAAAGTTAATGACGTCATAATTGAATTAAAGAAAAAGTTATTCCGCAATTTTATTAAGCGTGGCTTAATACGATAGTATGTTAACAATCCGGGTTAACACGGGCTGTTACATTTTATGGTATCAGAGCAATGGTTCAAGGAAAAGCCTGTATGTATTGCAATAACTTAGGATGTTCTGTAGTGTGTCTATCTCGTGTGTTTACTCCGTTGGGTTTTTATTAGGATGATGCATATGTTATCACATTGCGTGGGCCTGATCAACTCATAATTTGTGTAACTCGTGCAGAGTCATGGTAGGACCCAGGAGAATTCATGAGACTGCTGAGGATCAACCCGATCCTATCCTGGCTGCATTGGCTGAGATGCAGGCGGCTAGATTAGCCGATCAGGAGGCCAGCAGAGTGGCCAACTTGGCAATGATGGACGTCATTCGCGAGGCGAACCGGAAAGCCGCGGAAGATGTTTGTGAGACAAACCGGAGGACCATTGAGGATGTTCTCGAGGCGAACAGGTTGGCAAACATGACCATGATGAGGGTCATGTTGGAGGAGATGAGGGCTGGTCCTGCTATTGGTCAGTTTCCTCCACCACCACCGCCACCCCCACCGCCACCACCGCCTCCACCTCCACTCAGTCTGCAGGAAGACAGTCAAAGTCGGTTGGGTGACGGCAGTCGCTTTACGGAGGCCATGCAGACCGTCCCTATGTTTGTTGAGGATTGAGATGAGATTGATCGCCGGCTGAATGCTTTCCGTAAGCATAAGCCACCTACCTTTGATGGATCTTATGATCCTATTGCTGCGGCGCGATGGCTTCAGGCGCTGGACAAGATATTCCGGGTCATGCAGTGTACTGATCCGCAGAAGCTATTGTTCGCTACCTATTTGCTGGAGGGCGATGCCCATGAGTGGTGGATGAACACTTCTCATGTCTACGAGATGCAGGGCCATGTGACGACGTGGCCATTCTTCGAGGATTGTTTTCTGAGCCAGTACTTCCCTTATGATGCACAGGAGAGGAAGTAGGGGGAGTTCGACAGGTTGGTGCAGGGCTCGTCGTCTGTTGACGAGTACCTGGCCAAGTTCAATCAGCTGGTGAAGTTTGCACACTTCCGGATGGCGAAGCCTACTCCGACATTCTTGGCTGCTAAGTTTCGCAGGGGTCTTAATGAGGACATTGCCGGACATCTTGCTGGTTCTGCTTCGAGAGATTTCGGAGCTTTAGTACAGCAGTGCCGCGACATTGAGGACTACTGCCGTGCGTGTCAGGCCAAGAAGGCCAAAATTGAGGTGCCACAGGGTACTGGCGGTTCCGCTCCCTGGAGGGACAGGAAGATTGGAAACAAGGGCAAGGGCAAACAGTTGGCGGCTAAGCAAGCGCCAAACCAGTTTAAAAAGACTTCTACTCAGGGAAACACAGCGAGACCTCCTGCTCCTAGATGCTCGGGATGCGGGAAGTCACACTTTGGGCCGTGTTCTACCGGTCAGCTGATATGCTTCCAGTGTGGCAAGGAGGGCCACTATTCCAGAGATTGCCCGACGGCGAGAGTTGCCGCAGTGCAGGCAGTGCCTTTGCAGATGGTTCCTACTGGGGCACCAGCAGTGGCACCTACTACGGGGCGAGTGTACACACTTGATCGTCAGCAGTCGGACAGAGCTCCGAACCTGGTCAGAGGTACTGTTACCATTGGAGGTTCAGCTGTTGATGTATTGTTTGATTCCGGGGCAACGCACTCTTTTGTTGCTACCCCTATTGCTGTGGGGCTTGAGTTGCCCAGTGATGTGCTTTCTCCACCGATGCGGGTGACCACCGCCACCGGAGAAAAATGTTTGACTTCCACTGTCCATCGCGATGTAGCGTTTCAGTGGGATGGCCGCGACTTCTCGGTGGATCTGATAGGATTGCCGATGGCCAACTTGGAGATTATTCTGGGCATGGATTGGCTGTCCAGAAACTGTGCATTGATTGATTGTTGTTCCAAGAGAGTGGTGATGTCTCCGGGTGGGTCCACAGCCAGTTCCTCACCGTTCATTTCAGTCCTGCAGGCGAGGAGGGCCTTGAGAGCAGGGGCATTTGGCTATGTTATGTTGGGAGGTTTGGTGAATGGGACACAGGAGGATCTCACTGGCATTCCTGTGGTGAGGGAATTCCTCGAGGTGTTTCCCGAGGAGATTCCTGAGTTTCCACCGCAGAGGGAGATAGAGTTCTCCATAGATTTATTGCCTGGTGTGGGGCCCATTTCGTTGGCTCCATACCGGATGTCGCCACCGGAGTTGGCAGAGCTGAAGAAGCATATTGAGGAGCTTTCAGCAAAGGATTTCATTCGGCCGAGTGTGTCTCCTTGGGGAGCACCGGTCTTTTTTGTGAAAAAGAAAGATGGGACTATGCGGTTGTGCGCCGACTACAGACAGTTGAACAAGGTGACAATCAAGAACAAGTATCTCCTTCCACGCATTGATGAATTGCTGGATCAGCTCAGGGGTGCTTGCGTATATTCCAAGATTGATCTCCGGTCCGGTTACCATCAGATACGGGTAAAGCCGGAGATGTCCCAAAGACAGCGTTTCGCTCGAGGTACGGGCATTATGAGTATTTGGTGATCCCGTTTGGACTCACCAATGCACCCGCAGTGTTCATGGACTACATGAACAGGATCTTCTAGCCGTACCTGGATCAGTTTGTGATCGTCTTCATTGACGACATCTTGATTTACTCCAAGACCGAGGAGGAGCATGCTGAGCACTTGCAGATTGTTTTGCAAGTGTTGAAAGAGAAAAAGCTTTATGCTAAGCCGTCAAAATGTGAGTTTTGGCTCAAGGCGGTAAAATTTCTGGGTCATGTGATTTCTGTTGATGGAGTTGCAGTTGATCCTAACAAGATTGAGGCCGTGATGGATTGGGAGAGGCCCAAGACGGTTACAGAAGTGAGAAGCTTCTTGGGTTTGGCTGGGTACTACAGGAGGTTCATAGAGGGATTCTCCAAGATGGTGCTACCAATGACTCGCCTTACCCGAAAGGAGACTCCATTCGTGTGGACACATGAGTGTGAGGAGTGCTTCCAGGAGTTGAAGGAGAGACTGACTACTGCTCCTGTGTTAGTCCTTCCTGATCCTGCGGAGCAGTTTGAGTTATATTGCGATGCCTCAGGAAAGGGGCTAGGCTGTGTGTTGATGCAGAAAGGGAAAGCTGTTGCTTATGCTTCAAGACAGTTGAAACCTCATGAGGAGAACTACCCGACTCACGACTTGGAGTTGGCAGCCATTGTTTTTTCTTTCAAGATTTGGAGGCATTACCTGTTTGGCATGAAGTTTGCTGTATTCAGTGACCACAAGAGTCTGAAATATCTGTTTGACCAGAAGGAGTTGAACATGAGACAGCGGAGATGGATGGAGTTCTTGAAGGACTACGATTTTGAGCTGAGGTACCATCCTGGCAAGGCCAATGTGGTAGCCGATGCTTTGAGTCGGAAATCCGTGAGCTTATCCAGCTTGATGATGAGCGACTACGAGGTGATCGAAAAGTTCAGAGACTTGAGAGTGAACTCCTTGTTTGGGGGCGCACTACTTGAGATGGAAATAGCAGAAGTGATTAATGAGCTGATGGAAAAGATTAAAGAGGCGCAAGTGCAAAGAGAGTGCCTAGATTATGTGAAGAACCAGGACGGTGTGTCTTGGAACGAGGATGATTTATTGCTGTTCCAGAAGAGGATTGTTATTCCTCGAGGGCCATTGACAGAAGAGGTTATGACAGAGGCTCATAAGGGTCAGTTTACTATCCACCCTGGTGCTACAAAAATGTACCAGGACTTAAAAAGAAATTTTTGGTGGCCGGGCATGAAGAAAGACATAGCGGTCTACGTGTCCAAGTGTTTGATATGTCAGAAAGTGAAGATCGAGCACCAGAAACCGTCTGGTAAACTTCAACCTCTTGAGATTCCACAGTGGAAGTGGGAGAGTATTTTCATGGACTTAATGGTGGGACTGCCCAAAACTCAGACTGGTTGTGACTCTATCTGGGCCATTGTGGACAGATTGACCAAATCTGCCCATTTTCTTCCTATGAAGGTGAGCTTCACTACAGAGCAGTTGGCCAAGCTATATGTCCGCGAGATTGTGAGGCTTCACGGGGTGCCCGAGAGTATCATCAGTGATAGGGACCCGAAGTTCACATCTCGGTTCTGGGAGGCGCTGCAGGAGGCTTTTGGTACACAGCTGAGATTGAGTACCGCCTATCACCCTCAGACTGACGGACAGACTGAGCGGACCATCCAGACATTGGAGGACATGTTGAGAGCTTGCACGTTGGAGCAGGGTTCTGCATGGGATAGGTACCTTCCGTTGGTAGAATTCTCGTACAACAACAGTTTTCATGCTAGTCTGGGCATGGCACCCTACGAAGCGCTGTATGGTAGAAGGTGTCGGACTCCTACTTGCTGGTCCGAGGTTGGAGACAAAGAGCTATTTGGCTTGGACTTTGTCCAAGATACTACCCAGCAGATCCAGATGATCAGAGAAAAGTTGAAGTAGGCGCAAAATCGCCAGAAAAGCTACTACGATGTCAAGCATCGCCCACTGGAGTTCAGTGAGGGTGAGCACGTGTTTGTGAGACTTTCACCTGTCACCGGTGTTGGACGGGCACTCGGAGTGAGGAAGTTGAGCCCGCGATTCATTGGGCCCTACCAGATCCTTGGTAGAGTAGGACCTGTTGCCTATCGACTTGGGAGTGTGAGGATGAGATCCTCCGGCTATATCCTGAGTTTGTTTCCGGTATGGTCCTAATTTTGCGAACAAAATCCTAAAGAGGTGGGGTGAGTATAATAACCCTTACATGTAGTGTGGATTTAATAATTTTAATTATGTTATTGAGGAATAATTATAAGGAAAGTAGAAGAAAAAGAAATAAAGTCACCTTTGGTGAAAAAGGAGTTAAAATGACAGTTAAGGGGTAAAAATGCGGGTAAATAAAGTTACCCTAAAGTGAAAAGTAAAATTATAAATATTACCATAAAAATATTCTGGACTAGTCTGCAAAGTTGGAATGAGAGTTAAGTGAGCGGTGTAGATAAGTGTGTACACACATGGTGAGTACATGTCACTTAGGTACAAAAACCCACCTTATTTCTCCTTCTTCTCACGCTGCAACCAGACGACAGGAACACCTCCTTCTTTCTTTCTTATTTTTTTTCTTTTTTCCTTCAATCTTCATCCTTTGATAACTTGAGCTAGGATTGATGAAATCAATCCATTCCAAAGCCTAAAGTGTGTCAAATTCCATCCTCTACAAAACCCCTAGCTTAGTTTTAGTTGGGAGTCATCCTATTAAGAGATATCTCATTCTCCCCATTTCAAAAATTTGAAGAAATTTGGAGTTTTGGAGTGCATTGGAGCTTGGGCTTGATTCCTCTTGCATTCTAAGGTAATTTATGGTAAGTTTCCACCCTTTTTCACACATTTCTATGAAATTTCATGAATCTTGGGTCACCAATGAATAGTAATCCGAAAATAGGAATTTGAAGGAGATGTTGATATGTTATCTTGTTGTTTTCTTGATGTTTATGGTATAGGATTGAGCAAGGAGACCCAATAATTGAGGAGGACCCATTGGTGGCACCATTAGAGTGAGAAACCTAGTTTTTCTCTAAATTTTCAAAGAGGGTAAGTGATCAATTTCAAAAATAAAATGGTATGAGTAGTTGGAGGGTGATTTGTAGGTGAGTCCATTAGTTAAATATGTTTGGGATTGGTTCCCGTAAAAGGAAAAATTATGAAATCGCCTTTTAGGACATTTTGATAAATTGGACTAAAAATCAAGTGTAGGTTACTGGTATGTGTAGTCTTGAAATTTAAACGTGGTAGACTGGTATATAGGAATATTGATTGTCTTCACATCTTGAAACTAGGTTGTGACTTTGTGAGAGGTCGTGACTCTGTGGACACGAGAATTATTGGAGGACATTGCTTGCCAGGTAAGCTTGCGGTCCTTGGGGTTAATCCCCCTTTTGTTCCACCAGACTCCGAGGGAGGGTGGTAGTTTGATATGGTATGTTGAAAAATAATTTGTTATATGTTACATGTATATGTATGTATGTTTGTGTGCCACACAAGACGGTGTTTCCTTGTGTGAGGCATAAGACGGTGTTTCCTTATGCATAGTATGAGACGGTGTTTCCTGATACGGTATGTTGCAAGACGGTGTTTCCTTGCGTAATCCATACTTGTTATATTCTCTGGCTAGTAGGATTACATTATTGCACACTGCATTGTCATACATATTCTGATGCATGCATGGATTTTTATACTGTGTTTATACCAAAAGTGAGCTTAGGGGTGGGGGAGCCCTCCAAGGGTCCCTAGCTTACTGAGGTAATTATATTATCTCACCCCGCGTTACGGGGATTACCATTTCAGGTACATGAGTTGATGGTGCTGAGGTATCACGTGGCAAGAGGCCAGATGAGAGATATTACCCGACGTGATAGTCAGGATTAGCATATATACCATGTTATTCTTTTGGAGAGCATAAGGAGTGTCTATGCCATGTCGATAGTCTGTATATACTGTTAGTGATGCATAATCAGGTCTATGTTATTTATTTAATTGCATCTCATCTGTTTATTTGATGTAATTATATAAGTAACATCATGGGCTTTATTTAGAGAAAATATGATTATGAGATAGCCTATGTCATGGATGGCTAGGTAATATGGTTTATGTCTGGATTATGATAAACTGTCAATCAGGTGAAATTATCTTGGTGAGAATTATCCCCAGTGGTCCAAAATACAGAGGAAATGCTGTCCGTTTTATTTTGGCCATGGAAGTGAAAATATTTGCAATACATAAGGATAAATAGAAAAATTTATTCAGTTAGCTTCCGCATTATTTAAGTTAAGCATGTTGCGCTTACTATCGTATGAATGTTAATTAACCGGCTGCAAACGGGGGTTACAGTGGCTAATGGAGTGATTCTTTGCATGAGGAAAAACTCAGGTGAAAGTGGTGGAAAAAACCATGCTGTTGAACATATTACAAAGAAACATGTTACCCTCTTTGCTTTAAAGCATGGGACTATATTTGAAAGCAGAGCTGTATGACTTTTATGTGTTCTAATTAATATCAATATGGTTGGTTTACTTTATAGCAATCAGTTTGTTATGATGGAGTACTATTATGCCCAAATGCAATAACTTTCAATACCTAATTAAATTAAGGTTGAGTTCATGGTAGATATCTAAATGATGTTAATGTCACGATAACATTTCTTGAAAAAAGTAAAAAAAAAAAAAAAAAAAGAAAATCTGACTTGGTATATGATCATACTCATTTAATATAGTATATTTTTTCATTATGGGTGTATCAATCTCTAGTTTATGAAAGCAGGGCTTGATGAACATTTAATAGCTTTTAAAAAATATTATATGTTTCTAAGTGAAAAGCCATTGCTTATCTTTACATCAATATGTTTCCTTCCTGCATGTGTACTCTTTAACAAATCTTACTTATTCTTTTCTTTAACTACTGCATTCAGGATGCTAATTTTGTTTTAGTTTCTAAAATTGGGCAGATATGGGATTTTGAAGCTATATAAAGGGGGATGGTTGGTTTTCTCAATAGATTTGGCTCTTTTATAGTAGGGTGTATTTTAGAGGAGAAAGTGCAAAGTTGTATCCTTTGATTGGAAAATCAAGGACATCAACATGCATTTTATCACAATCTTAAATGTTAATTATTCATTTAACAGTTATACTCTGAACTTTATTTTCCTTTAAGTGCACTTTCCTTGTAGAGAAGCCAAATTTTTCTTGAATTACCCCATACAGAATCAACAACTCACAGAAATGTTGGCTTATGAAAAACTTATGCTTAGATGCCTAAAAATAGCAGGACCGCAACTGTTGTCATAGAAGGGGTGGGAGAAGGCTGAAATCTATAAATAAAGAATGGAAAAGAGAAGGCAACCTATGGATTGCATACAAAGACCAAGATGATGTTGATTTGGAAGCTGTATCTCCTTTGGAATATTGTGAAATGAAAATCCCAAGTATGCTGAGCAAGTTTTTGAGTCTCTTGCTGCTAGCACTCTTGAATTTAGTTTATCTTACAATTCTATGACATAGGATGTATTGTTTCTATTTTCACTATGATAAAATTGTCATGTGTATGTCCTTGAGAGAAACAATTAGGAAAAATGAAAATGTTACGGCTATGTAAAACTTGCAAGTCTTACTAACAAGAGATAGTAGTATTGGCTAGTTACCTTTCTGTTAAATTTTGGATTATAAGAAACAGGATTTACTTTTATACTGCAGTATATAGTCATCTAGCCTTTTCATTAAAATAAACGAAGTATAACGTAATGGTTATTATTACATAAAGAAATATTTGTTTCTAACTATTTGCCATCTTTCCATTCATGAAACTTGTTGCATTGTTTCTTACTAAGGATATTTTTAACTATTCTTATTATATAAAATGTTAAAAATATCCTTAATAAGAAGGAAAAAATTAAATGATAAAAAATATAAACTAAACCACAATTTAGGATACATACAATTACACTACTAAAAAAGTCCATTTTTTTCACGGAAAAATTCCGGTATAATTAATCAGAGTAAGTGATCTTAAACCCTGAGAGAGAGAGAGAGAGAGAGAGAGAAACAGAGAGTAAGGGTCTTCGGTGAGCTGAAACTTATTGACAACCGGAAGCATTTTGGTCTGCATAGCTGTTATTCAAAACTAACATTAACATTAAGAAAATCAACTAACACAAAGACAGACAACATAATATAAGTTCCGGACCAATGACGATGACGATGTTGGAAATGGGTTTAAGTTCGGCAACCATGGCTTCCTCTGGAGCCGGCGCATCTGATTGGTCGCCACGCGCTGCCATACCTGATTCCTGACCCATATTATATGACTACGGCAAACATTCAGAAGATAGATTTTGGAAGGGTTTGAAGCTAGGGGGAGGAGGAGGAGGAGAGGGAGGAAGAAGGGGAAAAAAAAAGGAACAGGAGTAAAAATTAGAAAAAAGAGAACAAGACTTGAACGAGAGAGTGGGAAGCTAAAAAATTAATGTGGGAAATTATTTTTGCTATTTAACGCAAGCGGCAGGTTATATTTACAAATTTTTTTGTTTATACTCTTATAAACTATACTATATTCTCCCGGGAGAATACAAACTTTTGCAAACCACTATGTTCTCCCGGGAGAAAATAGTGTAATTTGTAAAAAAATTCTAAAAAATTTGTAAACGGATCCTGTCGCTTAACGCAATACTCATTATTTGTGTCCATTTTTTAGTTTTAACGTTGTAAATTTTTTAAATGAATTTTTTTGAATAATTATTATACATTAATATAGAATAAATAAATAGCTTTAGCATAAAATAAAATAAACACAATAAATAAGACAGGAAAATAAAATTATAATTCTTAATATATAATAAATAAAGTAAGAAGAATAGAAACAAATTTAAAAATTTGCATAAAAAGATAGATATAAATATATAATATTTAATTTGATTAAAAAAATAACACATTAAATCTCCCTCTTAATTGATTTAATCGATTAAATATCCCAAATGAGCGTGAAAACATTGATTGAATGAGACAAACACGATATTGGAGGTTATTGAATTTAATGTAATAGGAGTTAATTGCAATTTGTATTTAATAGTTAATTTTGATTTGTATTTGAATTTATATTTTTGTGTGTGTATTTTTATTTATTTTTTAATATAATTCTTATTTTATTTTTAATTTAGATTAATCATCGTAATGTTATTTTAAAGATAAAACGTAATTAATACAAATTAAGAAATTATATTGAAAATCCTAACTAACGCGCAAATACACATTATTTGCGCCTTTAGTCTCAAATTTAAGATTTATTTTATTTTTTCAATAACGAAGGCTTATAAATAGGTCGCTGTTGAGTAGCCAAGCATACAACTGTTACCACATAGAATCAAAAGAGAAGAGAAGAAAAGAAAGTAGCCGTTAGCAATGGAAAAAAGAAATTCAAATCTGGGGAAGAGAAAGATGAGGGAACCATGCGATCTTGTTGTTTTTCGTGACTTTCTTGATAACGAAAAAAAATTGCTGGAATTGGGAGATTGTTCTGTTCTCAAAGAAGGTTCATCATCATCAAAGAAACTCAAAGGTGTAATCTTTGAGGAGGCTGAATTCCCATCGGCAATTAAAGAGAAGATTCAAGAGATGGGGAGGATTCGAAAAGGAAAAGGAAAAGGAAAGAGAAAGAGAGAGACCACTGCTTATTATGTTTCGTCGAGTCGTCATGCGACAACAACGTTAACAAGATCGAAGGAGGATGAAGTTGTTGAAATCCTCGTTGAACTTTCAACTCTGATGTTGGAGTTCGAAAGTTGCTCTTTGACCCCATTAATGTGGGGACGAAAGAAGAAAAGATCTCCCATTCCCATTACTCGTCGTCGTCTTCACCAACACCAACACCAACACCAAGGTGAAATTGTTGACAATGCTGAATTGCCATCGACAATTAAAGAGAAGATTCAAGAGATGGGAGGTTCTGAAGTGAAGTTGGTGATTCAGAAATCACTCTTCAAGACTGATCTGTCACCAAAACATGGGCGTTTCTCGATCCCAGTTCAAAAAATTGAAAAGGAAGCAAAGAGTTTTGTAACGCAAAGAGAGGAGTCACACATGGCAGAACGTCAACAAGTACAGAATCATCAAAGATTTGTTGGATTGCCAGTGTTTGTAATGGATCCCAGTCTTAAATATTACAACATGCATTTGAAGAAATGGAAAATGGAGAAAGTTGTGGTTTACAACATCACCAACGGATGGATGGATCTTGTGCGCAGTAACAATCTCAGAGTCAACGATACTGTGCAGTTGTGGTCTTTTAGACTCAACGACCAGTTGCATTTTGCTTTTGTCAAGCTTTGAGAAAATCTTATGATGTTCATTTTTTTGTAATGTAACTTTCTTATTAAGAACCTCTTGTTCCTATGAGAAACCTATGTTTGTTGTGTGTTCTGCCTTATGATTCTTTTTTTATTTTTCTGTACTTTCTTTCTTTTTCTGTAATTTTTTTTTTGTTTTTTTTTCTGTCCTTGTAATGTAATCGATACTGTTTCTCGGCACACAAATATACTCGGCTTTCTTTTCAATTCTAAATCCTAATCCCCCATTCTTTAACTTGCAACTCGTAGTTGACAATAGCAAACGAACATTGGCGGGAAAACGAACCGGTGGTGGAAAATTGTAAAAAGGAATCCCTAACCCTCCAATTTGCCATTGTTCTGTTCCAATGGGGCAAACTGAATCTCTCGTCTCCGATTAAGTGGTATCTCACTCTCCCTCTTAAATATTAAGTGGTATCCTCTTAATATTAATAAATATTTTTCATTTTACGGGTGCAAACCGAAACCCTAACGCTTTGCATAATTTGTTCCTGAAAAACCACTATTCGAGTTTCAATGAATTGGGGGTAGGAAAGGTGAAAAATAAGAAGAAAATGAAAATGAAAAATAGTTGGTCTATTAACTTTTATCTCTAAAGAATTTTGCAATGGGTTGGGAAAATGATGCATTCGTCATATGAATCAAAGATAACTGAGGGTCAGCTGTATTTTTTGTGTGGATGTTTGATTTCCCAGTAGCACATTTGACGTAAATTTCGGGAACATGGTTAAAAGTGCAGTTGTAAAGATCAAGTCTATAACATATTTAATAGGATGCTTATCAATAATTGCAATTTTCACCAGTTGCCATGATCAAATCTATTAGGATCATGCTTGCAATAGCAGCATACCACGACTATGAAATTTGGCAAATGGATGTCAAGACCGCCTTCTTGAATGGGTTCTTGAAGGAGGAAGTGTACATGACACAACCTGAAGGCTTTGAAAACAAAGATCAGGAGCATATGGTATGCAAACTACAAAGGTCAATATATGGGCTAAAGCAAGCATCAAGGAGTTGGAATATATGTTTTGATGAAGTCGTTAAGAGTAACGGTTTTATCAAGAACGAGGATGAACCTTGTGTTTACAGAAAGGTTAGTGGGAGTAATGTCGTCTTCCTAGTGCTTTATGTAGATGACATATTGCTAATAGGAAATGCCATCCCCACATTAAAAATAACGAAAGAGTGGCTTTCAGAAAACTTTACCATGAAGGATTTGGGAGAGGCAACCTTTATACTTGGTATAAAGATCTATAGAGATAGATCCAAGAGGCTGCTGGGTTTATCTCAATCCACGTACGTTGACAAGATGCTAAAGAGGTTTAGCATGGAAGGGTCGAAAAGGGGTTTTCTTCCTGTCAGTCATGGGGTACACCTATCAAGGGCTATGTGTCCTAAGTCACAACCTGAGAAGGATCGCATGAGTGGAATTCCATACGCTTCGGCTATTGGATCCATCATGTATGCCATGATATGTACGAGACCAGATGTCTCATATGCTTTAAGCATTACGAGCAGATACCAGTCAGACCCTGGAGAGGGTCACTGGACGGCAGTCAAAACCATCCTTAAATACTTAAGAAGAACTAAGGATGCGTTTCTGGTCTATGGTGGGGTTAATGAGTTAACAGTGAAAGGGTTCACTGATGCCAGCTTTCAGAGTGACAAAGATGACTGCAAGTCACAGTCAGGATTCGTATTCACCTTAAATGGTGGGGCAGTGTCTTGGAAAAGTTCCAAGCAGGAGACAACAGCAGATTCAACAACAGAGGATGAATACATAGCTGCTTCAGAAGCAGCTAAGGAGGCAGTGTGGATCAAGAAGTTCGTAAATGAACTAAGGGTGGTTCCAAGCGTGGATGAGCCCATACAGTTGCTTTGCGACAACACAGGAGCCATTGCGCAGTCAAAGGAACCTAGGTCTCATCAAAGATCTAAACACGTGCTCCGCAGATATCATTTGATTAGAGAAATCATTGATAGGAATGATGTAAAAATGGATTATGTTCCCACAGACGATAACCTGGCCGATTCTCTGACAAAGGCTGTTTCTCAGAGAAAACATGATAGTCATTATGAGGCTTTGGGCATACGACTTAGGTCTGATTGGCTCTAGGCCAAGTGAGAGCTTGTTAGCATATGGGTGTCCTAGAGTCAATCTTTTGATTAAATAAATGACACTAGATGTAGATCTTTGTTTGTCGCAAATAAATGAAAACACTATTTATTCAGTTTCATATTGTGTCTCGATATTACTGTTAATATTATATGAATGAACTGGATAAACCCCTTGGAATAGAACAGGTATCTCTTGAGTATCTGTGATGAGATCACGATCATGAGGATTCAAGGATATTGCATGTCTGTTCCTAATTATATGTTCCTAGTCTAGAGACACTGAGTTTGGGGATCAGTGATCTCGAGTAAAGACTAGTACGACTTATCTACTTGTATATGGATACAAGGTAAAGACCTCATGAGCTGCAGATATGGAGATATCTTAGCTAAAGTCGTGGGTGGACCTATAAGAGTATAGCTCGCACTGAACAGACCCAAAAAGAGACTCTATGAGGAAATCTCACAGATAGTGTCATTAGAGTAATCTCTTTATGTTTGGGTATGTCTTTCCTTTTGGACCAGAAGTTATTACCTAGACTGTGTTCTTGAAGGCATGTTTTGATTGTATACCTCGTCTGCCTGAAACATGGAGACTCATAGGTATACTGTTGGGCGTGTCCTTAAAGGGCACAGGGCTAGGGTAATAAGCTGAAGGAATTCGTCAAATCTCTGTGAGAGATTAGGTTATCTGTAAACCGGAGAAATCGGGATGACATTTACAGGGACTCGGGAATCTATGCATAGTAAAAGAGATCATGAGATGATCTGCCTTTAGAGTCAGTAAATTGAAGATTCCCTATTTCGAATAAAGCTTACCCTAAACCTCAGGGGTTGATACATTTCCTTACCCTAGGTTAAAGGGAAGATAACCGAGACGAAGGGAAATACATACGGCAACCAAATATGTGCAATAGGTTGATCAAGTCATTAATCTGACTAGTTCTGGGGCAACAAAGCATTGCTAGTGCTCTGTGTTGTCATTAATTGGGTTGTGGGCTTGTTGGGCCCAAGCCCAGTTATGTCAGAAGCTAAGTTGGACCTAATGGGTCACACACTAACACCTTGTAGTCATGATGGACTAGCTTTAAAGGTATTGGGCCTAATAATGGTTGTTAGCCCAAGAAGCTGTTTGGAAGCCCACCTAAATGGGTGGGTGGTGCATGGAGTTTAGTAATGGGCTTGGATAGTCCAAGCCATTACTAATTAATTTAATTAGTTAAATTAATAATCAAATATTTGAATTTCGAATTTTGAATTTGAAATTTGAATTTTGAAATTTGAATTTAGAATTTGAATTTCGAAATTCGAATTTTGAATTTGAAATTCGAATTTTGAAATTTGAATTTTGAAATTTGAATTTGAATTTGAATTTTGAAATTCGAATTTTGAATTTGAAATTTGAAATTTTGAATTTTGAATTTTGAATTTGAATGTTTGAACGTTTGAATTCAAGTGTTTGAATTCAAATTTGAATTGGTTTTGAAAAGTTGTTTCATAACAAAAGGATAAGACAGGATCTTATTGGAGCATATTCCTTGGATCAAGAAGCATCTTTGGAAGCACTTCCTTGGCTGTTTGGTGCGCAAATTTGAGTGATAAGAATGTCATCTTATCACTTAAAACAAACCTCCATTCAAATTTGGTGGTTGAGGGAATCAGTGGGTGAGTTGATTCAAATTTTGAATGCAACTACTCAATATATTTGGACCCCTTCTAGGGCTGAATTCTGCGCATGAGAAGTATATACTATATGATAGTTTATGAATTTAAGTTTAAATTATTTTGAACTTAATTTCATGTGGATAAGATTGGAGGTTGTTGGCAAAGTTAGTTTTGCAACAGCTCCACCTTATCTCACTGTTCTATGCGCAAATTTCAAAGCAATTTGAAAGTTTGTTTTTCATTTTTGAATGATTTAAATCCCTCCTCCTCTCCAAGTGTGCGCATATAACATGACTTGTTCCTCACCTTAGGGTTTTGTGAAAAACCTAGCCAACTCTCCTCCATCTATGCACTATTCTGTAGGGTAGCTCACTACACCTTTCCAAACAGAATACCTAGCCTCCACCTTCACCACTTGTGCGCATAGCAAGCCTCACTATGGTGTTCATCTGGTGGCTTTCAAGAAAGGGTTCTTGCATCATTGACGAACGGTGGTGTGGATCACCATTAGAGGGTTTGAACCCTTCAAGCCTGACATCTGATCTCCCTGACTGATCAGGCCAAAAACAAGGTAACATCATGCTGTCTTAAAGCATGAACCTATGTGTGCATGTATGTTCCGCAGTAAAATTTTTGTTTTACACCTTACATGCATCGGCCTTCAAAGGCCAGTTTACTTTCAAGTGGTATCAGAGCCTGGTTGCTTTACCATCGACGGGTGATGGTACCTTGTTTGTGAAAAGAGTTTTTCACGGTCAAAAATCTTTAAAGGGTTAAAGTTTAAATTCTGCATATGGATTTTGAATCACAAATCCTTTAAAGTGTTAAAGTTTTTGTTTTTATGAACATGAAAATTTGATTCTGTGTTCATAAAACATTATGCATCATGGTTTAGTTTCTTTTTCTTTATGAAAGTTTTAAAAGGAACACCCTTTTTGAAAGGGTAGATTCGGCCATGGAGGGTACTAAGAGTACCTTGAATGATTTCTTATTTTTCTCCATGAATTGTGTCATATGTATATGCATGAAATTTTGTGACAAAATTTATCATATAGTCACCTATATGATTCGGCCATGTAGGGATTTATGGCTACATGCATGGTTTAATTTTGTTTTCTATAAGAAAGAATTAACAAAATTTGAATTGAAATTGTTTTTAAATTCGGCCAATGAGAAATTTAAGATTATGAATCTTGATGTTATTTTGATGTTTAAATGTTAAATGTCAAAATACGTGTCAAAATGTTATGTGATAATATAATGTTTGTGTTTGCAAGTTTTGAACTTTTCAGGTACAAACAGGAAGGGGATGGTCATGGTGCCCGGATTTGAATTTTTTGAAATTTAAATTAATGTGTAATCGCGCATTTTAATTTACAAGTGTATTTGTAATTTAAATTTTGTAATTTTGTCCCTCCAAAATGTTATGGAGTTTCTTTAATTATTTGTAATTAGAGAAATAGGCTAGTGGCGTATGGACGACAAGCGGCCGTTGCTTAAAGAAGCAAATAGGACAAAAGCGCGAGCACCATGGCTTTCTCAATATAAACTGTTTATATGCATATATGATTAGAACGTCTAGTATGCATGAATTGGGCAAACCGCGTTTTGTATGGTTATTATGTTTGTCCAAAAGCGACTAGTGTATACCGATAGATGTTTGACATAGGTAACGACTAGCATGATAACTTACAATATGCGTTTGATGGGACCTAATTAACCCCAAGATAAAAGGAACCCTTAAAAGGAATAAATAATTAAGCATATGATTGCCTCCCACCACCAATGCTACTCAAAACTCTTCTACATAGTGGTGCTCCACAACTCAGTTGGGACCCACTATTTCGTTGGGCTAGAGTAGTGTTTGAAGTGTAAGACACTTAGGGTGCTGGTTTAATGCTTAACTAAGACATAAGTTGCAGGCACAACCGGGCTTATGTGCTTAGGGTAATGGTGCTAGGTTGGTTGCATGAGATGCACCACTAAGTGACAAAGTGTTGTCAACCTAATGTTAAGAGAGGGTATGAGATACTGTTGATAAAGATCAACCCTTTATTTAAATTAATCTTGCGGTCTCAGACGGAGATTAAAATAAATAATCGCACTCTTAATCCCACTAAGGTAAAATCTAAAGTAGATTAACCCTAAGTCAAAAGGAAGGGTCATTGACTTAGATAAAATAGTGGGAGGGGCAAATTATTTCAAGTCTTTAATAATTTGCTTTTAACTACATAACCGTATATTAACTAAAACTATCTTTACATCCTTTTCAGCTTATAGTATGACTAATCCACTGTCACTGCGTTCAATACTCGATACGAATAAACTGACCGGTTCAAATTTTATGGACTGGTATCGGAACCTAAGAATAGTTCTAAGGGCCGAAAAGATTGCCTACGTTTTAGATGCTGTAATACCCGTAGCTCCACGGGAAGGGGAAGAAGGGTTTGCGGAATTTGATTTCGTAACCCATCAACAGCACTTGGATGACAATGTGATGGCAGTATGCATCATGTTGGCATCCATGTCGCCTGAACTGCAAAAGCAGCATGAGCATATGGATGCTCCCTCTATTATCGTACATCTCAAGGAGTTGTATGATATTAAAGGCAAGCATGAGAGGTATGAGGCCTCAAGAGAACTGTTCTCTTGTAGGATGACTGAGAGCATGTCTGTTGCCAGCCATGTTCTCAAGATGATCGGGCTGATTGAGAAGCTAGGAAACCTAGGCTTCATCATGGATGACGAGCTAAGTAATGACTTAGTCCTCACCTCACTTCCACCTTCCTTCAGTCAATTCATCATGAATTACAATATGCATGGGATGCAAGTGAGCTTGCCTGAGTTGTTAAGCATGTTAACAACAGCTGAAGTGTCTATCAAGAAGGATAGGACACAGGCTCTTTTGATTGGTGGGCCTAGCAAGGCCAAGGGAAAGGGTAAGGAGCCTGCAAAAGGTGACTCCCTTAAGCCCAAAGGAAAATCCAAGAAGAAGAAGGGCAAGAAGAAGGGTAAGAAGGCACCTAAGGACAAGGGTGATGCTGAGTGCTTCCATTGTGGCAAGAAAGGCCACTGGAAGAGGAATTGTCCAGACTACCTGAACAATGTGAAGGACAAGAAGCATGGTGATGCTTCTGCCTCAGGTATTTTCATGATTGAGATAAATTATTCTTATGCTAATCCATCCTCATGGGTATTAGATACCGGATGTGGTTCTCATATCTGCAATATGTTGCAGGTACTTAGGAGCCCAAGGAGATTGGATAGAAACGAGGTGGATCTCCGCGTTGGTAATGGAGCAAGGGTTGCTGCTCATTCAGTTGGAGATGCTGACCTTATTTTGCCTACGGGCCTTTTATTGCATTTGAATAATTGTCTTTATGTTCCGCATATTTCTAGAAACATTATTTCAATTTCTTGTTTAGAACAAGATGGTTATACTTTCAGTATTAGGGATGGTACTTTTTCTATCATTTTGAATGATATGGTTTACGGTACTGCTTCTTTAATAAATGGATTGTATGTGTTGGAAATGGGAAATGAAGTGCTCAATATAGATGTGAAACGACCTAGGACGGATAATCAATCTTATCTTTGGCACTGTAGACTAGGACACATAAATGAAACAAGATTGTCTAGGATGCATAGAGATGGATACCTGGACTCCATGGATTTGGAATCCTATGGACAGTGTGAATCTTGTCTAGCTGGGAAAATGATTCAACAAAAGCCCAAAGGGCTTGAGAGTCATAGGGCTAGTGAGTTATTACAACTTATTCATACTGATGTATGTGGCCCAATGTCTATTGAGGCTAGAGGTGGATATTCTTATTTCATTACCTTTACAGATGACAAATCAAGATTTGGGTATATATACCTAATGAGATATAAATCTGAAGCGTTTGAAAAGTTCAAAGAGTTTAGGAATGAAGTGGAGAAACAACGTGGCAAGATGATTAAGACATTACGATCAGATCGTGGTGGTGAATATTTGAGCCACGAGTTTCAGGGTTATCTGAGAGAAAATGGAATTCTCTCACAATTTACCGCTCCTTACACACCACACCAAAACGGTGTCTCCGAAAGGAGAAACAGGACCTTGTTAGACATGGTTAGGTCTATGATGAGTGAGACTCAACTTCCAAAATCGTTTTGGGGATATGCCTTAGACACAAGCGGCATACCTTCTAAATAGGGTACCGTCTAAATCTGTTCAGACCACACCATATGAGATATGGAGTGGTAAGAGACCCAACCTGAGTTACCTCAGGGTATGGGGATCGCCAGCTTATGTCAAAGCGTTGACATCAGACAAGCTTAGTGCTAAGAGTACTAAATGTCTATTTGTGGGGTATCCTAAAGGTACTAAGGGATACTACTTCTACTCCATGGAAGAACACAAAGTGTTTGTGTCAAAGAATGCTGAGTTCCTTGAGAAGGATTTGATCTCTCAAGGAGGCAGTGGGAGTAAGATTGATCTTGAAGAAGTGCAAGATCCACAAGAACAGATTGAGGAACCCGAGTCTGCTCCGCAGGCGACGTTCACCAATGGAGAAGTAAACACACAACTCCGTAGATCTACGAGGGTCATCCATCCACCTGAAAGGTACGGGTTTGTGATTGAGAATCAGCAAACTGTTGAGGATGATGAACCAAGTAACTACGAGGAGGCGGTCAAAGATGTTGACTCCTCAAGATGGCTTGAAGCCATGGAATCTGAAATGGATTCGATGTATCAGAACAAGGTATGGACCTTGGTTCCTAAACCGCAAGGAATAGTTCCTATCGGTAATAAATGGGTCTTTAAAAGAAAGACTGATGCAGATGGCAACGTTCAGACCTACAAAGCTAGGTTGGTGGCGAAAGGGTATCGTCAAAGACAAGGAGTTGACTATGATGAAACTTTTTCACCAGTTGCCATGATCAAATCTATTAGGATCATGCTTGCAATAGCAGCATACCACGACTATGAAATTTGGCAAATGGATGTCAAGACCGCCTTCTTGAATGGGTTCTTGAAGGAGGAAGTGTACATGACACAACCTGAAGGCTTTGAAAACAAAGATCAGGAGCATATGGTATGCAAACTACAAAGGTCAATATATGGGCTAAAGCAAGCATCAAGGAGTTGGAATATACGTTTTGATGAAGTCGTTAAGAGTAATGGTTTTATCAAGAACGAGGATGAACCTTGTGTTTACAGAAAGGTTAGTGGGAGTAATGTCGTCTTCCTAGTGCTTTATGTAGATGACATATTGCTAATAGGAAATGACATCCCCACATTAAAAATAACGAAAGAGTGGCTTTCAGAAAACTTTACCATGAAGGATTTGGGAGAGGCAACCTTTATACTTGGTATAAAGATCTATAGAGATAGATCCAAGAGGCTGCTGGGTTTATCTCAATCCACGTACGTTGACAAGATGCTAAAGAGGTTTAGCATGGAAGGGTCGAAAAGGGGTTTTCTTCCTGTCAGTCATGGGGTACACCTATCAAGGGCTATGTGTCCTAAGTCACAGCCTGAGAAGGATCGCATGAGTGGAATTCCATACGCTTCGGCTATTGGATCCATCATGTATGCCATGATATGTACGAGACCAGATGTCTCATATGCTTTAAGCATTACGAGCAGATACCAGTCAGACCCTGGAGAGGGTCACTGGACGGCAGTCAAAACCATCCTTAAATACTTAAGAAGAACTAAGGATGCGTTTCTGGTCTATGGTGGGGTTAATGAGTTAACAGTGAAAGGGTTCACTGATGCCAGCTTTCAGAGTGACAAAGATGACTGCAAGTCACAGTCAGGATTCGTATTCACCTTAAATGGTGGGGCAGTGTCTTGGAAAAGTTCCAAGCAGGAGACAACAGCAGATTCAACGACAGAGGCTGAATACATAGCTGCTTCAGAAGCAGCTAAGGAGGCAGTGTGGATCAAGAAGTTCGTAAATGAACTAAGGGTGGTTCCAAGCGTGGATGAGCCCATACAGTTGCTTTGCGACAACACAGGAGCCATTGCGCAGTCAAAGGAACCTAGGTCTCATCAAAGATCTAAACACGTGCTCCGCAGATATCATTTGATTAGAGAAATCATTGATAGGAATGATGTAAAAATGGATTATGTTCCCACAGACGATAACCTGGCCGATTCTCTGACAAAGGCTGTTTCTCAGAGAAAACATGATAGTCATTATGAGGCTTTGGGCATACGACTTAGGTCTGATTGGCTCTAGGCCAAGTGGGAGCTTGTTAGCATATGGGTGTCCTAGAGACAATCTTTTGATTAAATAAAGGACACTAGATGTAGAACTTTGTTTGTCGCAAATAAATGAAAGCACTATTTATTCAGTTTCATATTGTGTCTCGATATTACTGTTAATATTATATGAATGAACTGGATAAACCCCTTGGAATAGAACAGGTATCTCTTGAGTATCTGTGATGAGATCACGATCATGAGGATTCAAGGATATTGCATGTCTGTTCCTAATTATATGTTCCTAGTCTAGAGACACTGAGTTTGGGGATCAGTGATCTCGAGTAAAGACTAGTACGACTTATCTACTTGTATATGGATACAAGGTAAAGACCTCATGAGCTGCAGATATGGAGATATCTTAGCTAAAGTCGTGGGTGGACCTATAAGAGTATAGCTCGCACTGAACAGACCCAAAAAGAGACTCTATGAGGAAATCTCACAGATAGTGTCATTAGAGTAATCTCTTTATGTTTGGGTATGTCTTTCCTTGGACCAGAAGTTATTACCTAGACTGTGTTCTTGAAGGCATGTTTTGATTGTATACCTCGTCTGCCTGAAACATGGAGACTCATAGGTATACTGTTGGGCGTGTCCTTAAAGGGCACAGGGCTAGGGTAATAAGCTGAAGGAATTCGTCAAATCTCTGTGAGAGATTAGGTTATCTGTAAACCGGAGAAATCGGGATGACATTTACAGGACTCGGGAATCTATGCATAGTAAAAGAGATCATGAGATGATCTGCCTTTAGAGTCAGTAAATTGAAGATTCCCTATTTCGAATAAAGCTTACCCTAAACCTCAGGGGTTGATACATTTCCTTACCCTAGGTTAAAGGGAAGATAACCGAGACGAAGGGAAATACATACGGCAACCAAATATGTGCAATAGGTTGATCAAGTCATTAATCTGACTAGTTCTGGGGCAACAAAGCATTGCTAGTGCTCTGTGTTGTCATTAATTGGGTTGTGGGCTTGTTGGGCCCAAACCCAGTTATGTCAGAAGCTAAGTTGGACCTAATGGGTCACACACTAACACCTTGTAGTCATGATGGACTAGCTTTAAAGGTATTGGGCCTAATAATGGTTGTTAGCCCAAGAAGCTGTTTGGAAGCCCACCTAAATGGGTGGGTGGTGCATGGAGTTTAGTAATGGGCTTGGATAGTCCAAGCCATTACTAATTAATTTAATTAGTTAAATTAATAATCAAATATTTGAATTTTGAATTTTGAATTTGAAATTTGAATTTTGAAATTTGAATTTAGAATTTGAATTTCGAAATTCGAATTTTGAATTTGAAATTCGAATTTTGAAATTTGAATTTTTAAATTTGAATTTGAATTTGAATTTTGAAATTCGAATTTTGAATTTGAAATTTGAAATTTGGAATTTTGAATTTTGAATTTGAATGTTTGAACGTTTGAATTCAAGTGTTTGAATTCGAATTTGAATTGGTTTTGAAAAGTTGTTTCATAACAAAAGGATAAGACAGGATCTTATTGGAGCATATTCCTTGGATCAAGAAGCATCTTTGGAAGCACTTCCTTGGCTGTTTGGTGCGCAAATTTGAGTGATAAGAATGTCATCTTATCACTTAAAACAAACCTCCTCATTCAAATTTGGTGGTTGAGGGAATCAGTGGGTGAGTTGATTCAAATTTTGAATGCAACTACTCAATATATTTGGACCCCTTCTAGGGCTGAATTATGTGCATGAGAAGTATATACTATATGATAGTTTATGAATTTAAGTTTAAATTATTTTGAACTTAATTTCATGTGGATAAGATTGGAGGTTGTTGGCAAAGTTAGTTTTGCAACAGCTCCACCTTATCTCACTGTTCTATGCGCAAATTTCAAAGCAATTTGAAAGTTTGTTTTTCATTTTTGAATGATTTAAATCCCTCCTCCTCTCCAAGTGTGCGCATATAACATGACTTGTTCCTCACCTTAGGGTTTTGTGAAAAAACTAGCCAACTCTCCTCCATCTATGCACTATTCTGTAGGGTAGCTCACTACACCTTTCCAAACAGAATACCTAGCCTCCACCTTCACCACTTGTGCGCATAGCAAGCCTCACTATGGTGTTCATCTGGTGGCTTTCAAGAAAGGTATCATGCCCAATCGCATTCTCACTTCATCAAAAAAATATTTTTTTTCATTACTTACACTTTCTCTGATAATTTTTTTATTATTCACAAAATCAAAATGACTAGATTAACCCAATATTTAAGAGTTAAAGGTGGATTTGAATTAAAAATATCACAAAGAAGATAAGTGGGGTTTTTGACCCTTTTGCCCTTCATTAATTAATTATTAACCATTTTGTCTCTTATCCAAAACTATATATCAATCTGTCCCTATTTAATCGATAAACTTGAAGATTTAATCGATTAAATGGTTAAAACTGGAAAATTTTGTTGACTTGAAGATTTAATCGATTAAATCTTCAACTTAATCGATTAAATCCCCCCTCTTAATATCCCAAATGAGCGTGAAAGCATTGATTGAATTAGACAAACACGGTATTGCAGGTTATTTGAATTTAATGTAATAGGAGTTAATTGCGTTTTGTATTTAATAGTTAATTGCGATTTGTATTTGAATTTATATTTTTGTGTGTGTATATTTATTTTTTAATATAATTCTTATTTTATTTTTAATTTAGATTAATCATCGTAATGTTATTTTAAAGATAAAACGGAATTAATACAAATTAAGAAAGTATTTTGAAAATCCTAACTAACATTCAAATGCACATTGTTTGCGCCTTTAGTCTCAAAATTAAGATTTATTTTATTTTTTCAATAACGAAGGCTTATAAATAGGTCGTTGTTGAGTAGCCAAGCATACAACTGTTATCACATAGAATCAAAAGAGAAGAAAAGAAAAGAAAGTAGGTGTTATCAATGGAAAAAAGAAATTCAAATCTGGGGAAGAGAAAGATGAGGGAACCGTGTGATCTTGTTGTTTTTCGTGACTTTCTTGATAAGGAAAAACAACTGCTGGAATTGGGAGATTGTTCTGTTCTCAAAGAAGGTTCATCATCATCAAAGAAGCTCAAAGGTGTAATCTTTGAGGAGTCTGAATTTCCATCGGCAATTAAAGAGAAGATTCAAGAGATGGGGAGGATTCGAAAAGGAAAAGGAAAGAGAAAGAGAGAGACCACTGCTTATGATGTTTCATCGAGTCGTCATGCGACAACAACGTTAACAAGATCGAAGGAGGATGAAGTTGCTGAAATCCTCGTTGAACTTTCAACTCTGATGTTGGAGTTCGAAAGCTGCTCTTTGATCCCAATATGGGGACGAAAGAAGAAAAGATCTCCCATTCCCATTACTCGTCGTCGTGTTCACCAACACCAACACCAACACCGACACCAAGGTGAAATTGTTGACAATGCTGAATTGCCATCGGCAATTAAAGAGAAGATTCAAGAGATGGGAGGTTCTGAAGTGAAGTTGGTGATTCAGAAATCACTCTTCAAGACTGATCTGTCATCAAATCATGGGCGTTTCTCAATCCCAGTTCACAAAATGGAAAAGGATGCAAAGAATTTTGTAGCGGCCAGGCCCAAAAGAGCCACACAGCGGCCCAAACATTTGAGGGATTACTGGGCTCATTAATGGATAGCCTCATTATTTGTATTTCAATAGTCCAGTAGTGATACATGTAATAGATACTATAAAAAGAATATTCAAATAATATAGAAGACAATCAGAAAAGCTTTCACAATTCTCTCTCTCTTTCTTCTCATCTCCTTCCTTATTTTCCCGCTATGTAACTACACGCTACATTTGGTGCTTTCATTGTCCTCACGTCTCCACCATGGCGGATAATATCAACACTCGTTCCAGGGAATTGCACAATCAGATCGTCGATCTTCAACAGCAACAGTTACTAATCCCTGATCTGATTCGTGACCAGGTTCAGTTACTTCGTGCTGATCTACAGACTGAGATGCATACCATGGTTGAGTCCTTTCGCACGGCTCATCTGGGAATTTTAGGTTCCATTCCTGGGAATCATGCTGATATGATCAACCCACCGCGTGCTCAACGTCCGAGATTAGCCTTTCCACGGTTCGCATCCGGAGATCCCACCGACTGGCTTTTTGCGGTGGACCGTTACTGCCTTTATCATCAGATTCCTAATGGTGAGCGGCTCCTTCTGGCTTCATTTCATCTCGATCCGCCTGCGGCTCGTTGGTTTCAAGGGCTAAATCGTGATGGCTTATGTACTTCTTGGGCGCAATTTCATGTCGCCTTACACCACTGATTCAGACCTACAGATTTCGAAGATGCCGCTGGTCTACTCACCAAATTGACACGAATCGGTTCAGTTTGTGATTATCAGATTCAGTTTGAGAGTCTTTCCAGTAAGGTACGTAACGTTGGACCTGATCTACTTAAGAGTATGTTTATCAGTGGGTTAAAACCCCAGATCCGTCGCGCTGAATTGACTATGCGGCCTCCGGATCTGCATGGCTCCTTCGCCTTGGCTAGACTATTCGAAGACCAATTTGCGGATGACAGACCTCCTTCATGGTCATGGACGCTGCGTTCCACGACGTCAACAGCGTTACCAGCACCTGTTCCTTTGTTAACCGGTCCACCGAAGAATACTGAAGCTATACCAGCAATTCCTATTCGCCGTTTATCAGCGGCTGAGAGGCAAGCTAAGCGGGATCGCAATTTGTGCTATAATTGTGATGAACGGTATACTTTTGGTCATAAGTGCAAGGGTAAGGCTACCCTCCTTTATTTTGCTGGATCTGAGGATGAATCTGATATGAGCAGTGATTTCGTTGAACCAATACCTCTAGATCCGCCACCCGATCCAACCATGACAACAGCTTCCACACCCGAAATCAGCTTGAATGCCATGTTCGGCCATCATTCTGCGCGATCTTTCCGGTTGCAAGGTTCCATTCATGGCCACTGTGTTCAGATCCTTATCGACTCGGGCAGTACCCACAACTTCCTTTCCGAACGCATGGCATCTCATCTTGGCCTCACTTTACACTCAATTAATTCCTTTCAAGTGCAAGTGGGAAATGGGGAATTGATGCATTGTGCCGCTGCTTGTTATCAGGTGTCTCTTGTGCTTCAATCTCTTGAGTTTGTGGCTGACCTCTTTGTCTTGAACCTCAAGGGTGCAGATGTGGTATTGGGTATTCAGTGGTTGGCTACGTTGGGCCCCATACTCACGGATTATACTACCATGACCATGACCTTTCAGTATCATGCTACGTCGGCCCAGTTGCAAGGTGAAACGAAAATTAGCCCAACTGCTATCTCATCTTCCCAATTGTCCAAATTAGCTAGTCATAATGGTCTCGTTACTTGTTTCATGTGCTTCTCGGCTGTTCCTCACACTGTTACTGTGCCCATTGACTCACCGATTACTTCGGCTAACGAACCATTGGGCCCAGCGTTGACTCAATTACTGTACCGATTTCAAGATGTATTTACTATTCCACAGGGACTTCCGCCTGATAGGAATCATAACCACCACATTCCTCTGTTACCCAATTCTAAGGCAGTTCAAGTTCGTCCTTATCGATATCCCCATTTCCAAAAGTCTGAGATCGAACGTTTGGTTACGGAGATGTTGGCCAGTGGTGTTATTCGTCCTAGCCATTCTGATTTTAGTTCCCCAGTGTTGTTGGTTAAAAAAAAAGATGGCACGTGGCGTTTCTGTGTGGATTACCGTGCCCTTAATGCGGTCACCATTAAGGACCGTTTTCCTATTCCCACGGTTGATGAATTATTAGATGAGCTCTATGGAGCCACCATTTTTTCAAAGCTTGACTTACGTTCAGGCTACCATCAGATTCGTATGCAGCCTGAGGATGTTCACAAAACTGCATTTCGGACTCATCATGGGCATTACGAGTTCTTGGTGATGCCTTTTGGCCTTACCAACGCCCCTTCTTCCTTCCAGGCCACTATGAATGAGATATTTGCTTCATTTTTACGTAAGTTTGTTGTGGTTTTTTTTTATGACATTCTAGTTTATAGTCCATCATTGCAGGACCACATAGAACATCTGGCACAGGTTCTACAGACTTTACGTTCTCACCAGTTTTTTGTCAAGAGATCTAAATGCAGCTTTGCTACAGCCACAATAGCATTTTTGGGCCACGTTATCTCCAAAGAGGGGGTCAATCCTGATCCAACTAAGGTACTAGCCATTAAAGAGTGGCCCATTCCCACTTCCCAAACCCAAGTCCGCGCATTCCTCGGCTTATCAGGGTACTATAGGCGTTTTATTCAACATTATGCTAGTATCGCAGCACCCTTGACAGATCTCTTGACCCGTGATGGTTTTCATTGGAGTTCTAAAGCCACTCAGGCGTTTCTCCAATTGAAGGAATTACTAACTACGGCTCCTACATTGGTTTTACCCAATTTCTCATTACCTTTTGTGATCGAAGCTGATGCTTCTGGGGTGGGAATTGGGGCTGTCTTGCTTCAACAAAAACACCCTCTTGCTTTTTTTAGCAGGAAATTGTCCCCACTTATGCAAAGGAAATCCGCTTATGTTCGTGAGTTGTTTTCCTTAACGTCGGCAGTGGCTAAATGGCGGCAATACTTATTGGGTGCTAAATTTCTTATTCGCACCGATCATCAGAGCCTCCATTGTTTAATGACTCAGGTGATCCAGACACCTGAGCAGCAGCAATTTCTCTCTAAGCTGCTGGGGTATGACTATTCGATAGTCTACAAATCGGGCAAGACCAACAAGGCTGCTGATGCCCTATCTCCTCACCCAGATCACGATTTGTTGGGCCCTGGGCCTCAACTTACTGCTCTTACAGGCCCTATCTCTAATTATGGGACCTTATTACAGACAGAGTTGTTACACGATGCCTACGCTACCAAGATTATTACATCATTACAGACGAGGAGTGCTGAATTGCCACACTGGCAACTTAAAAATAATCTACTATACCACAGGGGTCGTCTCTTCATTCCGGCTACATCAACGTTGATTCCATTGTTGCTGACCGAATTCCATTCCTCTACTTTGGGTGGTCATGCGGGAATCCACCGGACATTGGTCCGTCTGTGTGCGAATTTCACCTAGTTAACAGTCCGACAAGATGTAAAAAAATTTATCAGAAATTATGAGGTTTGTCAAAAGATTAAAGCAGCAAATCATGCACCTTACGGGTTGTTACAGCCACTTCCCATTCCAGCTGCTATCTGGTCTGATCTTAGCATGGATTTCATTACACACTTGCCTTCATCGGCTGGGTACACTGCTATTTTTGTTGTTTGTGACCGACTGACCAAGGGAGCGCACTTCGTTCCTCTACCACAACGTTTTACAGCAGCTAAGGTGGCTTCGGTTTTTTGGGATAATGTCGGCAAGTTACATGGGCCTCCCCGATCTATTGTTTCGGATCGCGATCCTCTGTTTGTGAGTGATTTTTGGACCGCCTTGTTCAAGCTGCAAGGTACAACCCTTTGTTTCAGTTCCTCATACCACCCTCAGACCGACGGCCAAACGGAACGTACTAATCGAGTGTTAGAGCAATACCTGAGGGCTTTTGTCCATGATCACCCATCTACCTGGGTTCGCTTCTTGAGCTGTGCAGAGTACCACTTTAATACTCCCTTCAACCGCTCGCTGGGATCTTCCCCGTTTGAGGCTACCTTTGGCCGACAACCCCCTTCTATGGTCCACTACTCTCTGGGCTCCAGCCAGTTGGAAGCGGTTGATTCTCATCTTCTTCTCCGGTCACAGATCCTGGGAACGTTGAAACAGAACCTTAGAAAAGCACAAAACTTTATGAAAGCATCGGCGGATAAAAAGAGAAAAGACATCACCTTTGCTATTGGAGATCTTGTTCTCCTTCGTCTTCAACCATACCGCCAGGTTTCATTATACCGTCGTTCCTCTGCTAAACTGAGTCTCAAATTTTATGGGCCATTTGAGGTGCTGGAAAGGGTCGGTGCTGTTGCCTACAAATTCAAGCTACCAGAGGGGTCAAAGGTACACCCGGTTTTCCACGTGTCTATGCTGAAACCCTTCTTGGCGGATCAGCAATATACCTTGCATAGTTTACCAGCCCAGACGACCGCGGTTCCACCGTGCCATACACCGGTGGCAGTGATAGCTCATCGTTCCATTTGGCGCAAAGGCACTGAGGTATCTCAAGCTTTGGTTCAGTGGTCCGATTTACCTCTGGACGCGACAACATGGGAAGATGAGAAGGAGTTGTGTAAGGAGGGTTTTCGGAAGCCTGCGGATGAGACACAAGAGAAGGGGATGGCTGATGGGGGGACTACACAGGAGGTAACACTTCCTTCTGGGGAGAACTTCACCTCTCCCAACACCAATGAAGATCCAGCCACCGACAAATCCTCCAACGAAGATGCAGCCACCGAAAAATCCTCCAGTAGAATGCCAGGCTTTAATGACCCTATCCACCCACGCTCTGACACCGCAACACCCACCAATCAGGAGCCAGATTTCCTTATCCCTTCCCACCTACCGTCTAGACCCACTCGCTCTATTAATGGGTGTGAGCCTAACATTCACAACACACCTCTTTCAGAACGGGCCAGTAAGGACCATACGGCCACGGTCCATCTTGATGGGGTAGGCATTGTAGCGGCCAGGCCCAAAAGAGCCACACAGCGGCCCAAACATTTGAGGGATTACTGGGCTCATTAATGGATAGCCTCATTATTTGTATTTCAATAGTCCAGTAGTGATACATGTAATAGATACTATAAAAAGAATATTCAAATAATATAGAAGACAATCAGAAAAGCTTTCACAATTCTCTCTCTCTTTCTTCTCATCTCTTTCCTTATTTTCCCGCTCTGTAACTACACGCTACAAATTTTGTAACGGAGAGAGAGGAGTCACTCATGGCAGAACGTCAACAAGTACAAAATCATCAAAGGCTTGCTGGATTGCCAGTGTTTGTAATGGATCCCAGTCTTAAATATTACAACATGCATTTGAAGAAATGGAAAATGGAGAAAGTTGTGGTTTACAACATCACCAACGAATGGATGGATCTTGTGCGCAGTAACAATCTCAGAGTCAACGATACTGTGCAGTTGTGGTCTTTTAGACTCAACGACCAGTTGCGTTTTGCTTTTGTCAAGCTTTGAGAAAATCTTATGGTGTTCGCTTATTTTGTAATGTAACTCTCTTATTGAGAACCTCTTGTTCCCATGAGAAACCTATGTTTGTAGTGTGTTCTGCCTTATGTTCTTTTTTTTTGTACTTTCTTTCTTTTTTTGTGATTTTTTTTTTTGTTTTTTGTTTTTTTCTGTCCTTGTAACGTAATCGATACTGTTTCTCAGCACACAAATATACTTGGATTTCTTTTCAATTCTAAATCCCTAATCCCTCGTTCTTTAAATTGCAACTCGTAATTGATGATGGCAAACGAACGTTGGCGGGAAATCGAACCGGTGGTGGGAAACTGTAAAAAGAAATCCCTAACCCCCCAATTTGCCATTGTTCTGTTCCAATGGGGCAAACCGAACTCTCATCTTCGATTAAGTGGTATCTCACTCTCCCTCTGTTTCATTTGGCATTTAATATTAATAAATATTTTTCATTTTACTTTTGCATAGATCATATTCTTGTAAGTGTTTAATTGGTTCTCTAATTGAAAATATATTTGATGAATCCTCGAGTCGATATTCATGAAGTGCGTTGTGTATAAATCTGAATTACCATAAGGTGTAATTGATGTGGCTGACATGATGTGATGTGAACCTCGTTTAATATACTTATACTCACTCTATGCATTGCTATTGAGAATTAGCTTTGAAGGATATCTCTGCATGTGTATATGGTATAAGTTAGATTATAGCTGCACATGGTTACACTATCTTTAGCTTTCTTCAACATACTGCATCTTTAACATAACTGAACCAGTTTGGTAAATTCTATTTTGCCGCCACAGATTTGCACTTTTATTTTCGTCTATTTAGAACTTATGTTTGATTTGTACCGAGTCCATCTTAGTTATACAGATAATATTACTAATAAAAACTGCATGTAGAAGATATCATGGAATTTAAAACCGGAATTATACAACTAATTAGGAATACCTATTACCTAGCAACCTCAATGTCTACAAATGAGTAAGATTCTTTTACCTTTAGTGCTTATCAAAATTTTAGTGTTATGAAGGAATGAAACTAGGATATGAAGTTATAGGAATTGAGCATTGTTGTCTTCTGATTTGGGATTAGTAGTATTCATTTGTTGTTATTGAAGTAAATTAAATGCAGATTGGCATTAGTATTAGTAATTTATGCCCTTATTTCCTTCTCTCACTAGCCTATATAGCTTGGGAAAGCATAGGGGATTTCTTCTTCTCTATTTTATTTTTTTAGTTTTTTTTTTTTTTTTCAATTGATTTTTAGTTTTGTTTTGCATTATATAATATCAACCTTACCCGGCCACTAGGGATGTTAACGGGGTGAGCCGAACCGAGTTTTGGTCTTAAAAGGCTAAGCCTGTGATTAAATGTGTCAGCCTGATCAAGCCTGTTACCTGTTGTAAATATAATTATCCGCTTGTGGCCTGACTTATTTACAAAAATGAAAGTCTGGTTTAGCCTGTTTAATAAAAATAAGACAACACAAATTTATTCAAACAAAATATACAATCAACAGCACTAGTAATTCCATAAATATTCATAAATTCAATGTACATCTAAATAGCATAATATAGAACAAAATCATTAAAAAAGTCCGTTTAATCAATAAAATGGGGTGAAATGGATTGAGGAGAGAGAGAGCAACTGAAAGTAGTATAAAAAATATAAAATAAAAATAAAAATTAATATACTCAGCCAGCTTAGGAGGCTCCAAGGCCGAGCTTTTGAATTGGAGCCTGAGGCATTTTTATTAAACGAGCTTTTATACAAGTCCAAATCTGATTCCAACAACCAATTTTAGACATGTAAACCTAGCCCTTCACGAGCCGAGTCAAAGTCCCCTGTTCATTTAACACCCTTACCGGCCACTAAAAATTTAAAGTGCTTTAAATGTTTACTTCAGAGTTCACGTTGAATAAACAGAGTCCAAAAATGTATCCGGGTGTTTGTTATGAATTTTAAATAAAGAAATTATGAGCATCTAAATGCAGTTTCTGTATTTCTTCTATTATGTACTTCTCTAACAAGTTTTAATCTACATTGAGGTTTTCTGAAATTAGCCTATAGTTGAAGTGAGTTTCCTGCATTTAAGCCTTTCTATGAAAATGGAGTAGAAACTCCACAGATATAGTCATATTGTTCTTAACTTCATTTCTGTAATAATATCCTATTTGATGAAGAACCTTGGATTACATTTAAGATTTCTTTACGTTGATTATCAACACAATCTGTAGTTTACATGATGTTTTGGGATGTCTTAATCAAGCAGCCTTGAATGTAGTTAGGTATGAATATCTGTCATGTTTTTCGCATCATATTTGGCAGCTACAAGAAACATTATTCTTTTACTTAGTCCACAATATGTGAATCTGAAGGTAGGGACTCTTCTTCAATTTACTTTTTATAGATTGTAAGGAAATTTTAATGTGAGTTTGAAGTTAGTTTGCATTGAGCATGAGGACGAGTTATGATCTGAAATGAAACCTCAATTAATGGAACTGGAATTACAAGCAAATTAAGATGGACACAAGCTCGTTACAGCCTCTATCTAATGGAATTACTACTGTTATGTCTGATACAGCCTTGGAATTACAATGAAAGAAATAACCAGGAGACTCCAAAAGTACCCCTTACCCACTCTAATTTCCCCAAACAAATCAAGACAAGCATACTCCACCAATTCCCCCTCCTGTTGTCCCATCCTCCAAGAATATTCTCAACGAATCCTCCCTAACTAACTCTCTTCCTTTTCTCTCTCCCTAGCCATCCTCACTTCTGTTATTACCTTTATCCACATACTTCAGGCCCATTATAATCCAAAGATAATTTCGGATTTTCCAATATGCAAATTTGAAGATAGGAATGCTGGTTATATTGTTTTCTTGTGCTCGTATTGGCATGTATGGCCAAGAATATGTTTTATGACATACATAGTTACATACATGATTGCTATGCATAATCTGAGTTCTAAAGGTAAATGCATAAAAGGTTGCTGTAAGTGGTAAAAAGAGGACCCAAAAGCTTTATAGGAGGCACTACAAAAAAGTATGTCATTTGTGGAGGTTATTTATTGGAGGTCATTAAAAACTCCAAAATAATAGACAGATTACGACCGCTACAACTTCATCACTACAACAACAACAACAACAAAAAATGGGCGCCACGATGGTTGCCAACGTTTAGGAAGATGATGCAGCAATGGTGAGTCTCTCATTTCATTTCCTTCTCCTCTCTCCCTCTCCTTTGTTCAATTTCTCATTGTCGATGAACTTAACCTTCAATCTTTGTCTTCTTTCTTTCTTCCACCAAGAAGCTCATCATCGACCCCAATGGTGAGTCTCTCATTTCCTTCTCCTCTCTCTGCTTTGTTCAATTTCTCATTGTCGATTAACTTAACCTGTAGTTTGTGGATTAGGGCTTTGCATTTTGCAATTTTCAATTTTTTTATTTTTTTGCTTTGCTACAGCAGATAGATTATTATGGTTACTGGTGTGCATGAGGACGTGCAAGAGGATGATTTGCAAACTGTATTTCGTGAATATGGAAAGATTAAGAACCTACATTTGAACCTCGATCGTCGCATTGGTTATGTCAAAGTAAGTGATAAACCCTCTTTCCATTTCTAATAATTGTATTATTACTATTATATTTATCCTAGTTATAAGTGATTTATTGCATAATGCTTCTGGTTCTACACTTATGTTGGTTTAAACTTTTATTTAATTAAAGAAAATAGAAAATGAAGAGTCTTTTGGTGAAGGGATGTGTCCTTAGGAATTTGTTAGTGGACATTAATGAGTTTAGAGTTTCTATGAAGTAGTTATTATGATGTTTAGATTTCCTAAGTTGGTCATTAGTATTCTTAATCAGTTGCTAATGCTTTTAAATAGCACCATGTAAACCATTGTAAAGGGGTTTGGCATATACAGTAATAGAAAAGAGGTATATTCAGAGACTTGTTTATGTGTTTGAGTGTTCGTGAGAAACACCATTAGAGGACCTGTGAATTACAAATTGGTATCAGAGCTTGAGCCAATGGAAAATATGAGTAATAGTCTGCCAGTGCCCCGCCTGACAAAGGTGAACTATGAAAACTGGAGTATCCAAATGAAGGCCCTTCTACGAGCTTATGACAGTTGGGGGTTGGTGCAAAATGGGTTCGTAGAACCTGATACAACGGAAGGATATTCAGCAAATCAACTCAAGCAATTGAGTGTGTTGAGATCAAAGGATGCAGCGGCACTATTTATGATGTTTCAAGCCGTTGAAGGAAGCGGTGGTCTTGAAAAGATTGGAGGTGCGACGACGGCAAAGGAAGCTTGGGATATATTGGAGACGACTTACAAAGGCGCGGACCGTGTGAAGCAGGTCCGACTTCAAACTCTAAGAGGAGAGTTGGAGGGGATAAAGATGAAGGAAACCGAAGGAGTGTCGGACTTCATCACCCGGGTTCAAACCGTGGTGAATCAGTTGAAACGAAATGGAGAGGTATTGACCGACTCCAGAGTCGTTGAAAAAATTCTGAGGTCGTTGACAGACGACTTCGAGAACGTGGTATGTGCAATTGAGGAGTCTAAGGACTTGGCTACGCTCTCTATTGAAGAGCTAGCAGGTTCTCTTGAGGCGCATGAACAACGCAAGAAAAAGAAGAAAGAAGAGACACTGGAGCAAGCACTTCAGTCAAAAGCAAATATCAAGGATGAAAAGGCACTCTACTCTCAGAATGTCCGAGGTAGAGGTCGTGGACGAGGTGGACGTGGCCGAG
>JAVKPL010009056.1:0-36118 GCA_032173675.1 Gastrolobium villosum | reverse complement strand
AAATTGATTTTATCAGGTTTTTCGACGCAAAATGTATTCCGTCGAAGATTTTTGACGAAAAATGTATTCCGTTGAAAACGGATGAATAAAATAAATGCAAAATAAATTGATTTTGTGAAGTTTTTCGACGGAAAACAAATTCCGTCGAAAACGGATGAATAAAATAAATGCAAAAGAAATTGATTTTGTGAAGTTTTTCGACTGAAAAAGGATTCCGTAGACGATTTTTGACAGAAAATGGATTCCGTCGAAAATTTTTGACGGCAAATGAATTCCATCGAAAACAGATTAATAAAATAAATGCAAAAGAAATTGATTATCTGAAGTTTTTCGATGAAAAACAAATTCCGTCAAAAACGGATGAATAAAATAATTGCAAAAGAAATTTATTTTGTGAAGTTTTTCAACGGAAATAGAATTGCGTCGAAAACGGATGAATAAAATAAATGCAAAAGAAATTGATTTTGTGAAGATTTTTGACGGAAAATGGATTCCGTCGAAGATTTTTGACGGAAAATAAATTCCATCGAACATGGATGAATAAAATAAATCGAAAAGAAATTGATTTTGTGAAGTTTTTCGACGGAAAATGGATTAGGTCGAAATTTTTTGACGGAAAATGTATTCCGTCGAAAACGGATGAATAAAATAAATGCAAAAGAAATTGATTTTGTGAAGTTTTTCGACGGAAAATGGATTCCGTCGAAGATTTTTGACGGAAAATGGATTCCGTCGAAGATTTTTGACGGAAAATGTATTCCATCGAAAACGGATGAATAAAATAAATGCAAAAGAAATTGATTTTGTGAAGTTTTTCGACGGAAAAACAATTGCGTCGAAAACGGATTAATAAAATAAATGCAAAAGAAATTGATTTTTTGAAGTTTTTCGACGAAAAATGAATTTCGGAGAAGATTTTTGATGGAAAATGGATTCCGTCGAAGATTTTTGACAGAAAATGAATTCCGTCGAAAACGGATGAATAAAATAAATGCAAAAGAAATTGATTTTATCAAGTTTTTCGACGAAAATTGTATTCCGTCGAAGATTTTTGACGAAAAATGAATTTCGTCGAAAATGGATGAATAAAATAAATGCATAAGAAATTGATTTTATCAAGTTTTTCGACGCAAAATGTATTCCGTCGAAGATTTTTGACGAATAATGTATTCCGTCGAAAACGGATGAATAAAATAAATGCAAGATAAATTGATTTTGTGAAGTTTTTCGACAGAAAACAAATTCCGTCGAAAACGGTTGAATAAAATAAATGCAAAAGAAATTGGTTTTGTGAAGTTTTTCGACTGAAAATGGATTCCGTAGAAGATTTTTGACGGAAAATGGATTCCGTCGAAAATTTTTGACGGCAAATGAATTCCATAGAAAACGGATTAATAAAATAAATGCAAAAGAAATTGATTTTCTGAAGTTTTTCAACGAAAAACAAATTCCGTCAAAAATGGATGAATAAAATAAATGCAAAAGAAATTGATTTTATGAAGTTTTTCGATGAAAAATGGATTCCGTCGAACATTTTTGACGAAAAATGTATTCCGTCGAAAATGGATGAATAAAATAATTGCAAAAGAAATTGATTTTGTGAAGTTTTTCGACGGAAAACAAATTCCGTCGAAAATGGATGAATAAAATAAATGCAAAAGAAATTGATTTTGTGAAGATTTTTGACGGAAAATGGATTCCGTCGAAGATTTTTGACGGAAAATAAATTCCATCGAACATGGATGAATAAAATAAATGCAAAAGAAATTGATTTTGTGAAGTTTTTCGACGGAAAATGGATTAGGTCGAAATTTTTTGACGGAAAATGTATTCCGTCGAAAACGGATGAATAAAATAAATGCAAAAGAAATTGATTTTGTGAAGTTTTTCAACGGAAAAAGAATTGCGTCGAAAACGGATTAATAAAATAAATGCAAAAGAAATTGATTTTTTGCAGTTTTTCGACGGAAATTGGATTTCGTAGAAGATTTTTGATGGAAAATGGATTCCGTCGAAGATTTTTGACAGAAAATGAATTCCGTCGAAAACGGATGAATAAAATAAATGCAAAAGAAATTGATTTTGTGAAGTTTTTCGACGGAAAATGGATTCTGTCGAAGATTTTGGACGGAAAACGAATACCGTCGAAAATGGATGAATAAAATAAATGCAAAAGAAATTGATTTTATGAAGTTTTTCGACGAAAAATGTATTCCGTCGAAGATTTTTGGCGGAAAATGAATTCCGTCGAAAATTGATGAATAAAATAAATGCAAAAGAAATTGATTTTGTGAATATTTTAAATGTAAAAGAAATTGATTTTGTGAATATTTTTAACGGAAAATGAATTCCGTCGAAAATGAAGTTTTTCGACGGAAAATGGATTCCGTAGAAGATTTTTGATGGAAAATGGTTTCCGTCGAAGATTTTTGATGGAAAATGAATTCCTTCGAAAACGGATGAATAAAATAAATGCAAAAGAAATTGATTTTGTGAAGTTTTTCGACGGAAAATGGATTCCGTCGAAGATTTTTGACGGAAAATGAATTCCGTCGAAAATGGATGAATAAAATAAATGCATAAGAAATTGATTTTATGAAGTTTTTCGATGAAAAATGGATTCCGTCGAACATTTTTGACGAAAATGTATTCCGTCGAAAACGGATGAATAAAATAAATGCAAAAGAAATTGATTTTGTGAAGTTTTTCGACGGAAAACAAATTCCGTCGAAAACGGATGAATAAAATAAATGCAAAAGAAATTGTTTTTGTGAAGATTTTTGACGGAAAATGGATTCCGTTGAAGATTTTTGACGGAAAATGAATTCCATCGAAAACGGATGAATAAAATAAATGCAAAAGAAATTGATTTTGTGAAGTTTTTCGACGGAAAATGGATTCGGTCGAAGATTTTGGACGGAAAATGTATTCCGTCGAAAACGGATGAATAAAATAAATGCAAAAGAAATTGATTTTGTGAAGTTTTTCGACGGAAAAAGAATTGCGTCGAAAACGGATTAATAAAATAAATGCAAAAGAAATTTTTTTTTTTGAAGTTTTTCGACGAAAAATGAATTTCGTAGAAGATTTTTGATGGAAAATGGATTTCGTCGAAGATTTTTGACAGAAAATGAATTCCGTCGAAAACGGATGAATAAAATAAATGCAAAAGAAATTGATTTTATCAAGTTTTTCGACGAAAATTGTATTCCGTCGAAGATTTTTGACGGAAAATGAATTCCGTCGAAATTGGATGAATAAAATAAATGCAAAAGAAATTGATTTTATCAAGTTTTCGACGCAAAATGTATTCCGTCGAAGATTTTTGACGAAAAATGTATTCCGTCGAAAACGGATGAATAAAATAAATGCAAAACAAATTGATTTTGTGAAATTTTTCGACGGAAAACAAATTCCGTCGAAAACGGATGAATAAAATAAATGCAAAAGAAATTGATTTTGTGAAGTTTTTCGACTGAAAATGGATTCCGTAGAAGATTTTTGACGGAAAATGGATTCCGTCGAAAAATTTTGACGGCAAATGAATTCCATCGAAAACGGATTAATAAAATAAATGCAAAAGAAATTGATTTTCTGAAGTTTTTCAACGAAAAACAAATTCCGTCAAAAACGGATGAATAAAATAAATGCAAAAGAAATTGATTTTATGAAGTTTTTCGATGAAAAATGGATTCCGTCGAACATTTTTGACGAAAAATGTATTCCGTCGAAAATGGATGAATAAAATAAATGCAAAAGAAATTGATTTTGTGAAGTTTTTCGACGGAAAATGGATTCGGTCGTCGAAGATTTTTGACGGAAAATGTATTTTCGACGGAAAATGGATTCCGTCGAAAACGGATGAATAAAATAAATGCAAGATAAATTGATTTTGTGAAGTTTTTCGACGGAAAACAAATTCCGTCGAAAACGGATGAATAAAATAAATGCAAAAGAAATTGGTTTTGTGAAGTTTTTCGACTGAAAATGGATTCCGTAGAAGATTTTTGACGGAAAATGGATTCCGTCGAAAATTTTTGACGGCAAATGAATTCCATAGAAAACGGATTAATAAAATAAATGCAAAAGAAATTGATTTTCTGAAGTTTTTCAACGAAAAACAAATTCCGTCAAAAACGGATGAATAAAATAAATGCAAAAGAAATTGATTTTATGAAGTTTTTCGATGAAAAATGGATTCCGTCGAACATTTTTGACGAAAAATGTATTCCGTCGAAAATGGATGAATAAAATAATTGCAAAAGAAATTGATTTTGTGAAGTTTTTCGACGGAAAACAAATTCCGTCGAAAATGGATGAATAAAATAAATGCAAAAGAAATTGATTTTGTGAAGATTTTTGACGGAAAATGGATTCCGTCGAAGATTTTTGACGGAAAATAAATTCCATCGAACATGGATGAATAAAATAAATGCAAAAGAAATTGATTTTGTGAAGTTTTTCGACGGAAAATGGATTAGGTCGAAATTTTTTGACGGAAAATGTGTTCAGTCGAAAACGGATGAATAAAATAAATGCAAAAGAAATTGATTTTGTGAAGTTTTTCAACGGAAAAAGAATTGCGTCGAAAACGGATTAATAAAATAAATGCAAAAGAAATTGATTTTTTGAAGTTTTTTGACGGAAAATGGATTTCGTAGAAGATTTTTGATGGAAAATGGATTCCGTCGAAGATTTTTGACAGAAAATGAATTCCGTCGAAAACGGATGAATAAAATAAATGCAAAAGAAATTGATTTTGTGAAGTTTTTCGACGGAAAATGGATTCTGTCGAAGATTTTGGACGGAAAACGAATACCGTCGAAAATGGATGAATAAAATAAATGCAAAAGAAATTGATTTTATGAAGTTTTTCGACGAAAAATGTATTCCGTCGAAGATTTTTGGCGGAAAATGAATTCCGTCGAAAATTGATGAATAAAATAAATGCAAAAGAAATTAATTTTATCAAGTTTTTCGACGAAAAATGTATTCCGTCGAAAACGGATTAATAAAATAAATGTAAAAGAAATTGATTTTGTGAAGATTTTTAAAGGAAAATGAATTCCGTCGAAAATGAATTTTTTCGACGGAAAATGGATTCCGTAGAAGATTTTTGATGGAAAATGGTTTCCGTCGAAGATTTTTGATGGAAAATGAATTCCTTCGAAAACGGATGAATAAAATAAATGCAAAAGAAATTGATTTTGTGAAGTTTTTCGACGGAAAATGGATTCCGTCGAAGATTTTTGACGGAAAATGAATTCCGTCGAAAATGGATGAATAAAATAAATGCATAAGAAATTGATTTTATGAAGTTTTTCGATGAAAAATGGATTCCGTCGAACATTTTTGACGAAAATGTATTCCGTCGAAAACGGATGAATAAAATAAATGCAAAAGAAATTGATTTTGTGAAGTTTTTCGACGGAAAACAAATTCCGTCGAAAACGGATGAATAAAATAAATGCAAAAGAAATTGTTTTTGTGAAGATTTTTGACGGAAAATGGATTCCGTTGAAGATTTTTGACGGAAAATGAATTCCATCGAAAACGGATGAATAAAATAAATGCAAAAGAAATTGATTTTGTGAAGTTTTTCGACGGAAAATGGATTCGGTCGAAGATTTTTGACGGAAAATGTATTCCGTCGAAAATGGATGAATAAAATAAATGCAAAAGAAATTGATTTTGTGAAGTTTTTCGACGGAAAAAGAATTGCGTCGAAAACGGATTAATAAAATAAATGCAAAAGAAATTGATTTTTTGAAGTTTTTCGACGAAAAATGAATTTCGTTGAAGATTTTTGATGGAAAATGGATTTCGTCGAAGATTTTTGACAGAAAATGAATTCCGTCGAAAACGGATGAATAAAATAAATGCAAAAGAAATTGATTTTATCAAGTTTTTCAACGAAAATTGTATTCCGTCGAAGATTTTTGACGGAAAATGAATTCCGTCGAAAATGGATGAATAAAATAAATGCAAAAGAAATTGATTTTATCAAGTTTTTCGACGCAAAATGTATTCCGTCGAAGATTTTTGACGAAAAATGTATTCCGTCGAAAACGGATGAATAAAATAAATGCAAAACAAATTGATTTTGTGAAATTTTTCGACGGAAAACAAATTCCGTCGAAAACGGATGAATAAAATAAATGCAAAAGAAATTGATTTTGTGAAGTTTTTCGACTGAAAATGGATTCCGTAGAAGATTTTTGACGGAAAATGGATTCCGTCGAAAAATTTTGACGGCAAATGAATTCCATCGAAAACGGATTAATAAAATAAATGCAAAAGAAATTGATTTTCAGAAGTTTTTCGACGAAAAACAAATTCCGTCAAAAACGGATGAATAAAATAAATGCAAAAGAAATTGATTTTATGAAGTTTTTCGATGAAAAATGGATTCCGTCGAACATTTTTGACGAAAAATGTATTCCGTCGAAAATGGATGAATAAAATAAATGCAAAAGAAATTGATTTTGTGAAGTTTTTCGACGGAAAACAAATTCCGTCGAAAACGGATGAATAAAATAAATGCAAAAGAAATTGATTTTGTGAAGATTTTCGACGGAAAATGGATTCCGTCGAAGATTTTTGACGGAAAATAAATTCCATCGAACATGGATGAATAAAATAAATGCAAAAGAAATTGATTTTGTGAAGTTTTTCCACGGAAAGTGGATTAGGACGAAAATTTTTGACGGAAAATGTATTCCGTCGAAAACGGATGAATAAAATAAATGCAAAAGAAATTGATTTTGTGAAGTTTTTCGACGGAAAAAGAATTGCGTCGAAAACGGATTAATAAAATAAATGCAAAAGAAATTGATTTTTTGAAGTTTTTCGACGAAAAATGAATTTCGTAGAAGATTTTTGATGGAAAATGGATTCCGTCGAAGATTTTTGACAGAAAATGAATTCCGTCGAAAACGGATGAATAAAATAAATGCAAAAGAAATTGATTTTATCAAGTTTTTCGACGCAAATTGTATTCCGTCGAAGATTTTTGACGGAAAATGAATTCCGTCGAAAATGGATGAATAAAATAAATGCAAAAGAAATTGATTTTATGAAGTTTTTCGACGCAAAATGTATTCCGTCGAAGATTTTTGACGGAAAATAAATTGATTTTGTGAAAATTTTCGATTCCGTCGAAACGGATGAATAAAATAAATGCAAAAGAAATTGATTTTGTGAAGTTTTTCGACGGAAAATGGATTCGGTCGAAATTTTTGACGGAAAATGTATTCCGTCGAAAACGGATGAATAAAATAAATGCAAAAGAAATTGATTTTGTGAAGTTTTTCGACGGAAAAAGAATTGCGTCGAAAACGGATTAATAAAATAAATGCAAAAGAAATTGATTTTTTGAAGTTTTTCGACGAAAAATGAATTTCGTTGAAGATTTTTGATGGAAAATGGATTTCGTCGAAGATTTTTGACAGAAAATGAATTCCGTCGAAAACGGATGAATAAAATAAATGCAAAAGAAATTGATTTTATCAAGTTTTTCGACGAAAATTGTATTCCGTCGAAGATTTTTGACGGAAAATGAATTCCGTCGAAAATGGATGAATAAAATAAATGCAAAAGAAATTGATTTTATCAAGTTTTTCGACGCAAAATGTATTCCGTCGAAGATTTTTGACGAAAAATGTATTCCGTCGAAAACGGATGAATAAAATAAATGCAAAACAAATTGATTTTGTGAAATTTTTCGACGGAAAACAAATTCCGTCGAAAACGGATGAATAAAATAAATGCAAAAGAAATTGATTTTGTGAAGTTTTTCGACTGAAAATGGATTCCGTAGAAGATTTTTGACGGAAAATGGATTCCGTCGAAAATTTTTGACGGCAAATGAATTCCATCGAAAACGGATTAATAAAATAAATGCAAAAGAAATTGATTTTCAGAAGTTTTTCGACGAAAAACAAATTCCGTCAAAAACGGATGAATAAAATAAATGCAAAAGAAATTGATTTTATGAAGTTTTTCGATGAAAAATGGATTCCGTCGAACATTTTTGACGAAAAATGTATTCCGTCGAAAATGGATGAATAAAATAAATGCAAAAGAAATTGATTTTGTGAAGTTTTTCGACGGAAAACAAATTCCGTCGAAAACGGATGAATAAAATAAATGCAAAAGAAATTGATTTAGTGAAGATTTTCGACGGAAAATGGATTCCGTCGAAGATTTTTGACGGAAAATAAATTCCATCGAACATGGATGAATAAAATAAATGCAAAAGAAATTGATTTTGTGAAGTTTTTCCACGGAAAGTGGATTAGGACGAAAAATTTTGACGGAAAATGTATTCCGTCGAAAACGGATGAATAAAATAAATGCAAAAGAAATTGATTTTGTGAAGTTTTTCGACGGAAAAAGAATTGCGTCGAAAACGGATTAATAAAATAAATGCAAAAGAAATTGATTTTTTGAAGTTTTTCGACGAAAAATGAATTTCGTAGAAGATTTTTGATGGAAAATGGATTTCGTCAAAGATTTTTGACAGAAAATGAATTCCGTCAAAAACGGATGAATAAAATAAATGCAAAAGAAATTGATTTTATCAAGTTTTTCGACGCAAATTGTATTCCGTCGAAGATTTTTGACGGAAAATGAATTCCGTCGAAAATGGATGAATAAAATAAATGCAAAAGAAATTGATTTTATCAGGTTTTTCGACGCAAAATGTATTCCGTCGAAGATTTTTGACGAAAAATGTATTCCGTTGAAAACGGATGAATAAAATAAATGCAAAATAAATTGATTTTGTGAAGTTTTTCGACGGAAAACAAATTCCGTCGAAAACGGATGAATAAAATAAATGCAAAAGAAATTGATTTTGTGAAGTTTTTCGACTGAAAATGGATTCCGTAGAAGATTTTTGACGGAAAATGGATTCCGTCGAAAATTTTTGACGGCAAATGAATTCCATCGAAAACGGATTAATAAAATAAATGCAAAAGAAATTGATTTTCTGAAGTTTTTCGATGAAAAACAAATTCCGTCAAAAACGGATGAATAAAATAATTGCAAAAGAAATTTATTTTGTGAAGTTTTTCAACGGAAATAGAATTGCGTCGAAAACGGATGAATAAAATAAATGCAAAAGAAATTGATTTTGTGAAGATTTTTGACGGAAAATGGATTCCGTCGAAGATTTTTGACGGAAAATAAATTCCATCGAACATGGATGAATAAAATAAATCGAAAAGAAATTGATTTTGTGAAGTTTTTCGACGGAAAATGGATTAGGTCGAAATTTTTTGACGGAAAATGTATTCCGTCGAAAACGGATGAATAAAATAAATGCAAAAGAAATTGATTTTGTGAAGTTTTTCGACGGAAAATGGATTCCGTCGAAGATTTTTGACGGAAAATGGATTCCGTCGAAGATTTTTGACGGAAAATGTATTCCATCGAAAACGGATGAATAAAATAAATGCAAAAGAAATTGATTTTGTGAAGTTTTTCGACGGAAAAACAATTGCGTCGAAAACGGATTAATAAAATAAATGCAAAAGAAATTGATTTTTTGAAGTTTTTCGACGAAAAATGAATTTCGTAGAAGATTTTTGATGGAAAATGGATTCCGTCGAAGATTTTTGACAGAAAATGAATTCCGTCGAAAACGGATGAATAAAATAAATGCAAAAGAAATTGATTTTATCAAGTTTTTCGACGAAAATTGTATTCCGTCGAAGATTTTTGACGAAAAATGAATTCCGTCGAAAATGGATGAATAAAATAAATGCAAAAGAAATTGATTTTATCAAGTTTTTCGACGCAAAATGTATTCCGTCGAAGATTTTTGACGAATAATGTATTCCGTCGAAAACGGATGAATAAAATAAATGCAAGATAAATTGATTTTGTGAAGTTTTTCGACAGAAAACAAATTCCGTCGAAAACGGTTGAATAAAATAAATGCAAAAGAAATTGGTTTTGTGAAGTTTTTCGACTGAAAATGGATTCCGTAGAAGATTTTTGATGGAAAATGGATTCCGTCGAAAATTTTTGACGGCAAATGAATTCCATAGAAAATAGATTAATAAAATAAATGCAAAAGAAATTGATTTTCTGAAGTTTTTCAACGAAAAACAAATTCCGTCAAAAACGGATGAATAAAATAAATGCAAAAGAAATTGATTTTATGAAGTTTTTCGATGAAAAATGGATTCCGTCGAACATTTTTGACGAAAAATGTATTCCGTCGAAAATGGATGAATAAAATAATTGCAAAAGAAATTGATTTTGTGAAGTTTTTCGACGGAAAACAAATTCCGTCGAAAATGGATGAATAAAATAAATGCAAAAGAAATTGTTTTTGTGAAGATTTTTGACGGAAAATGGATTCCATCGAAGATTTTTGACGGAAAATAAATTCCATCGAACATGGATGAATAAAATAAATGCAAAAGAAATTGATTTTGTGAAGTTTTTCGACGGAAAATGGATTAGGTCGAAATTTTTTGACGGAAAATGTATTCCGTCGAAAACGGATGAATAAAATAAATGCAAAAGAAATTGATTTTGTGAAGTTTTTCGACGGAAAAAGAATTGCGTCGAAAACGGATTAATAAAATAAATGCAAAAGAAATTGATTTTTTGAAGTTTTTCGACGAAAAATGAATTTCGTAGAAGATTTTTGATGGAAAATGGATTTCGTCGAAGATTTTTGACAGAAAATGAATTCCGTCGAAAACGGATGAATAAAATAAATGCAAAAGAAATTGATTTTATCAAGTTTTTCGACGAAAATTGTATTCCGTCGAAGATTTTTGACGGAAAATGAATTCCGTCGAAAATGGATGAATAAAATAAATGCAAAAGAAATTGATTTTATCAGGTTTTTCGACGCAAAATGTATTCCGTCGAAGATTTTTGACGAAAAATGTATTCCGTTGAAAACGGATGAATAAAATAAATGCAAAATAAATTGATTTTGTGAAGTTTTTCGACGGAAAACAAATTCCGTCGAAAACGGATGAATAAAATAAATGCAAAAGAAATTGATTTTGTGAAGTTTTTCGACTGAAAATGGATTCCGTAGAAGATTTTTGACGGAAAATGGATTCCGTCGAAAATTTTTGACGGCAAATGAATTCCATCGAAAACGGATTAATAAAATAAATGCAAAAGAAATTGATTTTCTGAAGTTTTTCGATGAAAAACAAATTCCGTCAAAAACGGATGAATAAAATAATTGCAAAAGAAATTTATTTTGTGAAGTTTTTCAACGGAAATAGAATTGCGTCGAAAACGGATGAATAAAATAAATGCAAAAGAAATTGATTTTGTGAAGATTTTTGACGGAAAATGGATTCCGTCGAAGATTTTTGACGGAAAATAAATTCCATCGAACATGGATGAATAAAATAAATCGAAAAGAAATTGATTTTGTGAAGTTTTTCGATGGAAAATGGATTAGGTCGAAATTTTTTGACGGAAATGTATTCCGTCGAAAACGGATGAATAAAATAAATGCAAAAGAAATTGATTTTGTGAAGTTTTTCGACGGAAAATGGATTAGGTCGAAGATTTTTGACGGAAAATGTATTCCATCGAAAACGGATGAATAAAATAAATGCAAAAGAAATTGATTTTGTGAAGTTTTTCGACGGAAAAACAATTGCGTCGAAAACGGATTAATAAAATAAATGCAAAAGAAATTGATTTTTTGAAGTTTTTCGACGAAAAATGAATTTCGTAGAAGATTTTTGATGGAAAATGGATTCCGTCGAAGATTTTTGACAGAAAATGAATTCCGTCGAAAACGGATGAATAAAATAAATGCAAAAGAAATTGATTTTATCAAGTTTTTCGACGAAAATTGTATTCCGTCGAAGATTTTTGACGAAAAATGAATTCCGTCGAAAATGGATGAATAAAATAAATGCAAAAGAAATTGATTTTATCAAGTTTTTCGACGCAAAATGTATTCCGTCGAAGATTTTTGACGAATAATGTATTCCGTCGAAAACGGATGAATAAAATAAATGCAAGATAAATTGATTTTGTGAAGTTTTTCGACAGAAAACAAATTCCGTCGAAAACGGTTGAATAAAATAAATGCAAAAGAAATTGGTTTTGTGAAGTTTTTCGACTGAAAATGGATTCCGTAGAAGATTTTTGACGGAAAATGGATTCCGTCGAAAATTTTTGACGGCAAATGAATTCCATAGAAAACGGATTAATAAAATAAATGCAAAAGAAATTGATTTTCTGAAGTTTTTCAACGAAAAACAAATTCCGTCAAAAACGGATGAATAAAATAAATGCAAAAGAAATTGATTTTATGAAGTTTTTCGATGAAAAATGGATTCCGTCGAACATTTTTGACGAAAAATGTATTCCGTCGAAAATGGATGAATAAAATAATTGCAAAAGAAATTGATTTTGTGAAGTTTTTCGACGGAAAACAAATTCCGTCGAAAATGGATGAATAAAATAAATGCAAAAGAAATTGATTTTGTGAAGATTTTTGACGGAAAATGGATTCCGTCGAAGATTTTTGACGGAAAATAAATTCCATCGAACATGGATGAATAAAATAAATGCAAAAGAAATTGATTTTGTGAAGTTTTTCGACGGAAAATGGATTAGGTCGAAATTTTTTGACGGAAAATGTATTCCGTCGAAAACGGATGAATAAAATAAATGCAAAAGAAATTGATTTTGTGAAGTTTTTCAACGGAAAAAGAATTGCGTCGAAAACGGATTAATAAAATAAATGCAAAAGAAATTGATTTTTTGAAGTTTTTCGACGGAAATTGGATTTCGTAGAAGATTTTTGATGGAAAATGGATTCCGTCGAAGATTTTTGACAGAAAATGAATTCCGTCGAAAACGGATGAATAAAATAAATGCAAAAGAAATTGATTTTGTGAAGTTTTTCGACGGAAAATGGATTCTGTCGAAGATTTTGGACGGAAAACGAATACCGTCGAAAATGGATGAATAAAATAAATGCAAAAGAAATTGATTTTATGAAGTTTTTCGACGAAAAATGTATTCCGTCGAAGATTTTTGGCGGAAAATGAATTCCGTCGAAAATTGATGAATAAAATAAATGCAAAAGAAATTGATTTTATCAAGTTTTTCGAAGAAATGTATTCCGTCGAGAATGGATGAATAAAATAAATGCAAAAGAAATTGATTTTATGAAGATTTTTAACGGAAAATGAATTCCGTCGAAAATGAAGTTTTTGACGGAAAATGGATTCCGTAGAAGATTTTTGATGGAAAATGGTTTCCGTCGAAGATTTTTGATGGAAAATGAATTCCTTCGAAAACGGATGAATAAAATAAATGCAAAAGAAATTGATTTTGTGAAGTTTTTCGACGGAAAATGGATTCCGTCGAAGATTTTTGACGGAAAATGAATTCCGTCGAAAATGGATGAATAAAATAAATGCATAAGAAATTGATTTTATGAAGTTTTTCGATGAAAAATGGATTCCGTCGAACATTTTTGACGAAAATGTATTCCGTCGAAAACGGATGAATAAAATAAATGCAAAAGAAATTGATTTTGTGAAGTTTTTCGACGGAAAACAAATTCCGTCGAAAACGGATGAATAAAATAAATGCAAAAGAAATTGTTTTTGTGAAGATTTTTGACGGAAAATGGATTCCGTTGAAGATTTTTGACGGAAAATGAATTCCATCGAAAACGGATGAATAAAATAAATGCAAAAGAAATTGATTTTGTGAAGTTTTTCGACGGAAAATGGATTCGGTCGAAGATTTTTGACGGAAAATGTATTCCGTCGAAAACGGATGAATAAAATAAATGCAAAAGAAATTGATTTTGTGAAGTTTTTCGACGGAAAAAGAATTGCGTCGAAAACGGATTAATAAAATAAATGCAAAAGAAATTGATTTTTTGAAGTTTTTCGACGAAAAATGAATTTCGTAGAAGATTTTTGATGGAAAATGGATTTCGTCGAAGATTTTTGACAGAAAATGAATTCCGTCGAAAACGGATGAATAAAATAAATGCAAAAGAAATTGATTTTATCAAGTTTTTCGACGAAAATTGTATTCCGTCGAAGATTTTTGACGGAAAATGAATTCCGTCGAAAATGGATGAATAAAATAAATGCAAAAGAAATTGATTTTATCAGGTTTTTCGACGCAAAATGTATTCCGTCGAAGATTTTTGACGAAAAATGTATTCCGTTGAAAACGGATGAATAAAATAAATGCAAAATAAATTGATTTTGTGAAGTTTTTCGACGGAAAACAAATTCCGTCGAAAACGGATGAATAAAATAAATGCAAAAGAAATTGATTTTGTGAAGTTTTTCGACTGAAAATGGATTCCGTAGAAGATTTTTGACGGAAAATGGATTCCGTCGAAAATTTTTGACGGCAAATGAATTCCATCGAAAACGGATTAATAAAATAAATGCAAAAGAAATTGATTTTCTGAAGTTTTTCGATGAAAAACAAATTCCGTCAAAAACGGATGAATAAAATAATTGCAAAAGAAATTTATTTTGTGAAGTTTTTCAACGGAAATAGAATTGCGTCGAAAACGGATGAATAAAATAAATGCAAAAGAAATTGATTTTGTGAAGATTTTTGACGGAAAATGGATTCCGTCGAAGATTTTTGACGGAAAATAAATTCCATCGAACATGGATGAATAAAATAAATCGAAAAGAAATTGATTTTGTGAAGTTTTTCGACGGAAAATGGATTAGGTCGAAATTTTTTGACGGAAAATGTATTCCGTCGAAAACGGATGAATAAAATAAATGCAAAAGAAATTGATTTTGTGAAGTTTTTCGACGGAAAATGGATTCCGTCGAAGATTTTTGACGGAAAATGGATTCCGTCGAAGATTTTTGACGGAAAATGTATTCCATCGAAAACGGATGAATAAAATAAATGCAAAAGAAATTGATTTTGTGAAGTTTTTCGACGGAAAAACAATTGCGTCGAAAACGGATTAATAAAATAAATGCAAAAGAAATTGATTTTTTGAAGTTTTTCGACGAAAAATGAATTTCGTAGAAGATTTTTGATGGAAAATGGATTCCGTCGAAGATTTTTGACAGAAAATGAATTCCGTCGAAAACGGATGAATAAAATAAATGCAAAAGAAATTGATTTTATCAAGTTTTTCGACGAAAATTGTATTCCGTCGAAGATTTTTGACGAAAAATGAATTCCGTCGAAAATGGATGAATAAAATAAATGCAAAAGAAATTGATTTTATCAAGTTTTTCGACGCAAAATGTATTCCGTCGAAGATTTTTGACGAATAATGTATTCCGTCGAAAACGGATGAATAAAATAAATGCAAGATAAATTGATTTTGTGAAGTTTTTCGACAGAAAACAAATTCCGTCGAAAACGGTTGAATAAAATAAATGCAAAAGAAATTGGTTTTGTGAAGTTTTTCGACTGAAAATGGATTCCGTAGAAGATTTTTGACGGAAAATGGATTCCGTCGAAAATTTTTGACGGCAAATGAATTCCATAGAAAACGGATTAATAAAATAAATGCAAAAGAAATTGATTTTCTGAAGTTTTTCAACGAAAAACAAATTCCGTCAAAAATGGATGAATAAAATAAATGCAAAAGAAATTGATTTTATGAAGTTTTTCGATGAAAAATGGATTCCGTCGAACATTTTTGACGAAAAATGTATTCCGTCGAAAATGGATGAATAAAATAATTGCAAAAGAAATTGATTTTGTGAAGTTTTTCGACGGAAAACAAATTCCGTCGAAAATGGATGAATAAAATAAATGCAAAAGAAATTGATTTTGTGAAGATTTTTGACGGAAAATGGATTCCGTCGAAGATTTTTGACGGAAAATAAATTCCATCGAACATGGATGAATAAAATAAATGCAAAAGAAATTGATTTTGTGAAGTTTTTCGACGGAAAATGGATTAGGTCGAAATTTTTTGACGGAAAATGTATTCCGTCGAAAACGGATGAATAAAATAAATGCAAAAGAAATTGATTTGTGAAGTTTTTCAACGGAAAAAGAATTGCGTCGAAAACGGATTAATAAAATAAATGCAAAAGAAATTGATTTTTTGAAGTTTTTCGACGGAAATTGGATTTCGTAGAAGATTTTTGATGGAAAATGGATTCCGTCGAAGATTTTTGACAGAAAATGAATTCCGTCGAAAACGGATGAATAAAATAAATGCAAAAGAAATTGATTTTGTGAAGTTTTTCGACGGAAAATGGATTCTGTCGAAGATTTTGGACGGAAAACGAATACCGTCGAAAATGGATGAATAAAATAAATGCAAAAGAAATTGATTTTATGAAGTTTTTCGACGAAAAATGTATTCCGTCGAAGATTTTTGGCGGAAAATGAATTCCGTCGAAAATTGATGAATAAAATAAATGCAAAAGAAATTGATTTTGTGAATATTTTTAACGGAAAATGAATTCCGTCGAAAATGAAGTTTTTCGACGGAAAATGGATTCCGTAGAAGATTTTTGATGGAAAATGTTTCCGTCGAAGATTTTTGATGGAAAATGAATTCCTTCGAAAACGGATGAATAAAATAAATGCAAAAGAAATTGATTTTGTGAAGTTTTTCGACGGAAAATGGATTCCGTCGAAGATTTTTGACGGAAAATGAATTCCGTCGAAAATGGATGAATAAAATAAATGCATAAGAAATTGATTTTATGAAGTTTTTCGATGAAAAATGGATTCCGTCGAACATTTTTGACGAAAATGTATTCCGTCGAAAACGGATGAATAAAATAAATGCAAAAGAAATTGATTTTGTGAAGTTTTTCGACGGAAAACAAATTCCGTCGAAAACGGATGAATAAAATAAATGCAAAAGAAATTGTTTTTGTGAAGATTTTTGACGGAAAATGGATTCCGTTGAAGATTTTTGACGGAAAATGAATTCCATCGAAAACGGATGAATAAAATAAATGCAAAAGAAATTGATTTTGTGAAGTTTTTCGACGGAAAATGGATTCGGTCGAAGATTTTGGACGGAAAATGTATTCCGTCGAAAACGGATGAATAAAATAAATGCAAAAGAAATTGATTTTGTGAAGTTTTTCGACGGAAAAAGAATTGCGTCGAAAACGGATTAATAAAATAAATGCAAAAGAAATTTTTTTTTTGAAGTTTTTCGACGAAAAATGAATTTCGTAGAAGATTTTTGATGGAAAATGGATTTCGTCGAAGATTTTTGACAGAAAATGAATTCCGTCGAAAACGGATGAATAAAATAAATGCAAAAGAAATTGATTTTATCAAGTTTTTCGACGAAAATTGTATTCCGTCGAAGATTTTTGACGGAAAATGAATTCCGTCGAAATTGGATGAATAAAATAAATGCAAAAGAAATTGATTTTATCAAGTTTTCGACGCAAAATGTATTCCGTCGAAGATTTTTGACGAAAAATGTATTCCGTCGAAAACGGATGAATAAAATAAATGCAAAACAAATTGATTTTGTGAAATTTTTCGACGGAAAACAAATTCCGTCGAAAACGGATGAATAAAATAAATGCAAAAGAAATTGATTTTGTGAAGTTTTTCGACTGAAAATGGATTCCGTAGAAGATTTTTGACGGAAAATGGATTCCGTCGAAATTTTTTTACGGCAAATGAATTCCATCGAAAACGGATTAATAAAATAAATGCAAAAGAAATTGATTTTCAGAAGTTTTTCGACGAAAAACAAATTCCGTCAAAAACGGATGAATAAAATAAATGCAAAAGAAATTGATTTTATGAAGTTTTTCGATGAAAAATGGATTCCGTCGAACATTTTTGACGAAAAATATATTCCGTCGAAAATGGATGAATAAAATAAATGCAAAAGAAATTGATTTTGTGAAGTTTTTCGACGGAAAACAAATTCCGTCGAAAACGGATGAATAAAATAAATGCAAAAGAAATTGATTTTGTGAAGATTTTCGACGGAAAATGGATTCCGTCGAAGATTTTTGACGGAAAATAAATTCCATCGAACATGGATGAATAAAATAAATGCAAAAGAAATTGATTTTGTGAAGTTTTTCGACGGAAAGTGGATTAGGTCGAAAATTTTTGACGCAAAATGTATTCCGTCGAAAACGGATGAATAAAATAAATGCAAAAGAAATTGATTTTGTGAAGTTTTTCGACGGAAAAAGAATTGCGTCGAAAACGGATTAATAAAATAAATGCAAAAGAAATTGATTTTTTGAAGTTTTTCGACGAAAAATGAATTTCGTAGAAGATTTTTGATGGAAAATGGATTTCGTCGAAGATTTTTGACAGAAAATGAATTCCGTCGAAAACGGATGAATAAAATAAATGCAAAAGAAATTGATTTTATCAAGTTTTTCGACGAAAATTGTATTCCGTCGAAGATTTTTGACGGAAAATGAATTCCGTCGAAAATGGATGAATAAAATAAATGCAAAAGAAATTGATTTTATCAAGTTTTTCGACGCAAAATGTATTCCGTCGAAGATTTTTGACGAAAAATGTATTCCGTCGAAAACGGATGAATAAAATAAATGCAAAACAAATTGATTTTGTGAAATTTTTCGACGGAAAACAAATTCCGTCGAAAACGGATGAATAAAATAAATGCAAAAGAAATTGATTTTGTGAAGTTTTTCGACTGAAAATGGATTCCGTAGAAGATTTTTGACGGAAAATGGATTCCGTCGAAATTTTTTTACGGCAAATGAATTCCATCGAAAACGGATTAATAAAATAAATGCAAAAGAAATTGATTTTCAGAAGTTTTTCGACGAAAAACAAATTCCGTCAAAAACGGATGAATAAAATAAATGCAAAAGAAATTGATTTTATGAAGTTTTTCGATGAAAAATGGATTCCGTCGAACATTTTTGACGAAAAATATATTCCGTCGAAAATGGATGAATAAAATAAATGCAAAAGAAATTGATTTTGTGAAGTTTTTCGACGGAAAACAAATTCCGTCGAAAACGGATGAATAAAATAAATGCAAAAGAAATTGATTTTGTGAAGATTTTCGACGGAAAATGGATTCCGTCGAAGATTTTTGACGGAAAATAAATTCCATCGAACATGGATGAATAAAATAAATGCAAAAGAAATTGATTTTGTGAAGTTTTTCGACGGAAAGTGGATTAGGTCGAAAATTTTTGACGCAAAATGTATTCCGTCGAAAACGGATGAATAAAATAAATGCAAAAGAAATTGATTTTGTGAAGTTTTTCGACGGAAAAAGAATTGCGTCGAAAACGGATTAATAAAATAAATGCAAAAGAAATTGATTTTTTGAAGTTTTTCGACGAAAAATGAATTTCGTAGAAGATTTTTGATGGAAAATGGATTTCGTCGAAGATTTTTGACAGAAAATGAATTCCGTCGAAAACGGATGAATAAAATAAATGCAAAAGAAATTGATTTTATCAAGTTTTTCGACGAAAATTGTATTCCGTCGAAGATTTTTGACGGAAAATGAATTCCGTCGAAAATGGATGAATAAAATAAATGCAAAAGAAATTGATTTTATCAGGTTTTTCGACGCAAAATGTATTCCGTCGAAGATTTTTGACGAAAAATGTATTCCGTTGAAAACGGATGAATAAAATAAATGCAAAATAAATTGATTTTGTGAAGTTTTTCGACGGAAAACAAATTCCGTCGAAAACGGATGAATAAAATAAATGCAAAAGAAATTGATTTTGTGAAGTTTTTCGACTGAAAATGGATTCCGTAGAAGATTTTTGACGGAAAATGGATTCCGTCGAAAATTTTTGACGGCAAATGAATTCCATCGAAAACGGATTAATAAAATAAATGCAAAAGAAATTGATTTTCTGAAGTTTTTCGATGAAAAACAAATTCCGTCAAAAACGGATGAATAAAATAATTGCAAAAGAAATTTATTTTGTGAAGTTTTTCAACGGAAATAGAATTGCGTCGAAAACGGATGAATAAAATAAATGCAAAAGAAATTGATTTTGTGAAGATTTTTGACGGAAAATGGATTCCGTCGAAGATTTTTGACGGAAAATAAATTCCATCGAACATGGATGAATAAAATAAATCGAAAAGAAATTGATTTTGTGAAGTTTTTCGACGGAAAATGGATTAGGTCGAAATTTTTTGACGGAAAATGTATTCCGTCGAAAACGGATGAATAAAATAAATGCAAAAGAAATTGATTTTGTGAAGTTTTTCGACGGAAAATGGATTCCGTCGAAGATTTTTGACGGAAAATGGATTCCGTCGAAGATTTTTGACGGAAAATGTATTCCATCGAAAACGGATGAATAAAATAAATGCAAAAGAAATTGATTTTGTGAAGTTTTTCGACGGAAAAACAATTGCGTCGAAAACGGATTAATAAAATAAATGCAAAAGAAATTGATTTTTTGAAGTTTTTCGACGAAAAATGAATTTCGTAGAAGATTTTTGATGGAAAATGGATTCCGTCGAAGATTTTTGACAGAAAATGAATTCCGTCGAAAACGGATGAATAAAATAAATGCAAAAGAAATTGATTTTATCAAGTTTTTCGACGAAAATTGTATTCCGTCGAAGATTTTTGACGAAAAATGAATTCCGTCGAAAATGGATGAATAAAATAAATGCAAAAGAAATTGATTTTATCAAGTTTTTCGACGCAAAATGTATTCCGTCGAAGATTTTTGACGAATAATGTATTCCGTCGAAAACGGATGAATAAAATAAATGCAAGATAAATTGATTTTGTGAAGTTTTTCGACAGAAAACAAATTCCGTCGAAAACGGTTGAATAAAATAAATGCAAAAGAAATTGGTTTTGTGAAGTTTTTCGACTGAAAATGGATTCCGTAGAAGATTTTTGACGGAAAATGGATTCCGTCGAAAATTTTTGACGGCAAATGAATTCCATAGAAAACGGATTAATAAAATAAATGCAAAAGAAATTGATTTTCTGAAGTTTTTCAACGAAAAACAAATTCCGTCAAAAATGGATGAATAAAATAAATGCAAAAGAAATTGATTTTATGAAGTTTTTCGATGAAAAATGGATTCCGTCGAACATTTTTGACGAAAAATGTATTCCGTCGAAAATGGATGAATAAAATAATTGCAAAAGAAATTGATTTTGTGAAGTTTTTCGACGGAAAACAAATTCCGTCGAAAATGGATGAATAAAATAAATGCAAAAGAAATTGATTTTGTGAAGATTTTTGACGGAAAATGGATTCCGTCGAAGATTTTTGACGGAAAATAAATTCCATCGAACATGGATGAATAAAATAAATGCAAAAGAAATTGATTTTGTGAAGTTTTTCGACGGAAAATGGATTAGGTCGAAATTTTTTGACGGAAAATGTATTCCGTCGAAAACGGATGAATAAAATAAATGCAAAAGAAATTGATTTTGTGAAGTTTTTCAACGGAAAAAGAATTGCGTCGAAAACGGATTAATAAAATAAATGCAAAAGAAATTGATTTTTTGAAGTTTTTCGACGGAAATTGGATTTCGTAGAAGATTTTTGATGGAAAATGGATTCCGTCGAAGATTTTTGACAGAAAATGAATTCCGTCGAAAACGGATGAATAAAATAAATGCAAAAGAAATTGATTTTGTGAAGTTTTTCGACGGAAAATGGATTCTGTCGAAGATTTTGGACGGAAAACGAATACCGTCGAAAATGGATGAATAAAATAAATGCAAAAGAAATTGATTTTATGAAGTTTTTCGACGAAAAATGTATTCCGTCGAAGATTTTTGGCGGAAAATGAATTCCGTCGAAAATTGATGAATAAAATAAATGCAAAAGAAATTGATTTTATCAAGTTTTTCGGCGAAAAATGTATTCCGTCGAAAATTGATTAATAAAATAAATGTAAAAGAAATTGATTTTGTGAATATTTTTAACGGAAAATGAATTCCGTCGAAAATGAAGTTTTTCGACGGAAAATGGATTCCGTAGAAGATTTTTGATGGAAAATGGTTTCCGTCGAAGATTTTTGATGGAAAATGAATTCCTTCGAAAACGGATGAATAAAATAAATGCAAAAGAAATTGATTTTGTGAAGTTTTTCGACGGAAAATGGATTCCGTCGAAGATTTTTGACGGAAAATGAATTCCGTCGAAAATGGATGAATAAAATAAATGCATAAGAAATTGATTTTATGAAGTTTTTCGATGAAAAATGGATTCCGTCGAACATTTTTGACGAAAATGTATTCCGTCGAAAACGGATGAATAAAATAAATGCAAAAGAAATTGATTTTGTGAAGTTTTTCGACGGAAAACAAATTCCGTCGAAAACGGATGAATAAAATAAATGCAAAAGAAATTGTTTTTGTGAAGATTTTTGACGGAAAATGGATTCCGTTGAAGATTTTTGACGGAAAATGAATTCCATCGAAAACGGATGAATAAAATAAATGCAAAAGAAATTGATTTTGTGAAGTTTTTCGACGGAAAATGGATTCGGTCGAAGATTTTGGACGGAAAATGTATTCCGTCGAAACCGGATGAATAAAATAAATGCAAAAGAAATTGATTTTGTGAAGTTTTTCGACGGAAAAAGAATTGCGTCGAAAACGGATTAATAAAATAAATGCAAAAGAAATTTTTTTTTTAAGTTTTTCGACGAAAAATGAATTTCGTAGAAGATTTTTGATGGAAAATGGATTTCGTCGAAGATTTTTGACAGAAAATGAATTCCGTCGAAAACGGATGAATAAAATAAATGCAAAAGAAATTGATTTTATCAAGTTTTTCGACGAAAATTGTATTCCGTCGAAGATTTTTGACGGAAAATGAATTCCGTCGAAATTGGATGAATAAAATAAATGCAAAAGAAATTGATTTTATCAAGTTTTCGACGCAAAATGTATTCCGTCGAAGATTTTTGACGAAAAATGTATTCCGTCGAAAACGGATGAATAAAATAAATGCAAAACAAATTGATTTTGTGAAATTTTTCGACGGAAAACAAATTCCGTCGAAAACGGATGAATAAAATAAATGCAAAAGAAATTGATTTTGTGAAGTTTTTCGACTGAAAATGGATTCCGTAGAAGATTTTTGACGGAAAATGGATTCCGTCGAAATTTTTTTACGGCAAATGAATTCCATCGAAAACGGATTAATAAAATAAATGCAAAAGAAATTGATTTTGTGAAGTTTTTCAGAAGTTTTTCGACGAAAAACAAATTCCGTCAAAAACGGATGAATAAAATAAATGCAAAAGAAATTGATTTTATGAAGTTTTTCGATGAAAAATGGATTCCGTCGAACATTTTTGACGAAAAATATATTCCGTCGAAAATGGATGAATAAAATAAATGCAAAAGAAATTGATTTTGTGAAGTTTTTCGACGGAAAACAAATTCCGTCGAAAACGGATGAATAAAATAAATGCAAAAGAAATTGATTTTGTGAAGTTTTTCGACGGAAAATGGATTCCGTCGAAGATTTTTGACGGAAAATAAATTCCATCGAACATGGATGAATAAAATAAATGCAAAAGAAATTGATTTTGTGAAGTTTTTCGACGGAAAATGGATTCCGTCGAAGATTTTTGGCGGAAAATGAATTCCGTCGAAAATTGATGAATAAAATAAATGCAAAAGAAATTGATTTTGTGAATATTTTTAACGGAAAATGAATTCCGTCGAAAATGAAGTTTTTCGACGGAAAATGGATTCCGTAGAAGATTTTTGATGGAAAATGGTTTCCGTCGAAGATTTTTGATGGAAAATGAATTCCTTCGAAAACGGATGAATAAAATAAATGCAAAAGAAATTGATTTTGTGAAGTTTTTCGACGGAAAATGGATTCCGTCGAAGATTTTTGACGGAAAATGAATTCCGTCGAAAATGGATGAATAAAATAAATGCATAAGAAATTGATTTTATGAAGTTTTTCGATGAAAAATGGATTCCGTCGAACATTTTTGACGAAAATGTATTCCGTCGAAAACGGATGAATAAAATAAATGCAAAAGAAATTGATTTTGTGAAGTTTTTCGACGGAAAACAAATTCCGTCGAAAACGGATGAATAAAATAAATGCAAAAGAAATTGTTTTTGTGAAGATTTTTGACGGAAAATGGATTCCGTTGAAGATTTTTGACGGAAAATGAATTCCATCGAAAACGGATGAATAAAATAAATGCAAAAGAAATTGATTTTGTGAAGTTTTTCGACGGAAAATGGATTCGGTCGAAGATTTTGGACGGAAAATGTATTCCGTCGAAAACGGATGAATAAAATAAATGCAAAAGAAATTGATTTTGTGAAGTTTTTCGACGGAAAAAGAATTGCGTCGAAAACGGATTAATAAAATAAATGCAAAAGAAATTTTTTTTTTGAAGTTTTTCGACGAAAAATGAATTTCGTAGAAGATTTTTGATGGAAAATGGATTTCGTCGAAGATTTTTGACAGAAAATGAATTCCGTCGAAAACGGATGAATAAAATAAATGCAAAAGAAATTGATTTTATCAAGTTTTTCGACGAAAATTGTATTCCGTCGAAGATTTTTGACGGAAAATGAATTCCGTCGAAATTGGATGAATAAAATAAATGCAAAAGAAATTGATTTTATCAAGTTTTCGACGCAAAATGTATTCCGTCGAAGATTTTTGACGAAAAATGTATTCCGTCGAAAACGGATGAATAAAATAAATGCAAAACAAATTGATTTTGTGAAATTTTTCGACGGAAAACAAATTCCGTCGAAAACGGATGAATAAAATAAATGCAAAAGAAATTGATTTTGTGAAGTTTTTCGACTGAAAATGGATTCCGTAGAAGATTTTTGACGGAAAATGGATTCCGTCGAAATTTTTTTACGGCAAATGAATTCCATCGAAAACGGATTAATAAAATAAATGCAAAAGAAATTGATTTTCAGAAGTTTTTCGACGAAAAACAAATTCCGTCAAAAACGGATGAATAAAATAAATGCAAAAGAAATTGATTTTATGAAGTTTTTCGATGAAAAATGGATTCCGTCGAACATTTTTGACGAAAAATATATTCCGTCGAAAATGGATGAATAAAATAAATGCAAAAGAAATTGATTTTGTGAAGTTTTTCGACGGAAAACAAATTCCGTCGAAAACGGATGAATAAAATAAATGCAAAAGAAATTGATTTTGTGAAGATTTTCGACGGAAAATGGATTCCGTCGAAGATTTTTGACGGAAAATAAATTCCATCGAACATGGATGAATAAAATAAATGCAAAAGAAATTGATTTTGTGAAGTTTTTCGACGGAAAGTGGATTAGGTCGAAAATTTTTGACGCAAAATGTATTCCGTCGAAAACGGATGAATAAAATAAATGCAAAAGAAATTGATTTTGTGAAGTTTTTCGACGGAAAAAGAATTGCGTCGAAAACGGATTAATAAAATAAATGCAAAAGAAATTGATTTTTTGAAGTTTTTCGACGAAAAATGAATTTCGTAGAAGATTTTTGATGGAAAATGGATTTCGTCGAAGATTTTTGACAGAAAATGAATTCCGTCGAAAACGGATGAATAAAATAAATGCAAAAGAAATTGATTTTATCAAGTTTTTCGACGAAAATTGTATTCCGTCGAAGATTTTTGACGGAAAATGAATTCCGTCGAAAATGGATGAATAAAATAAATGCAAAAGAAATTGATTTTATCAGGTTTTTCGACGCAAAATGTATTCCGTCGAAGATTTTTGACGAAAAATGTATTCCGTTGAAAACGGATGAATAAAATAAATGCAAAAGAAATTGATTTTGTGAAGTTTTTCGACGGAAAATAAAAAATTCCGTCGAAAACGGATGAATAAAATAAATGCAAAAGAAATTGATTTTGTGAAGTTTTTCGACAAAATGGATTCCGTAGAAGATTTTTGACGGAAAATGGATTCCGTCGAAATTTTTTTACGGCAAATGAATTCCATCGAAAACGGATTAATAAAATAAATGCAAAAGAAATTGATTTTCAGAAGTTTTTCGACGAAAAACAAATTCCGTCAAAAACGGATGAATAAAATAAATGCAAAAGAAATTGATTTTTGTGAATATTTTTAACGGAAAATGAATTCCGTCGAAAATGAAGTTTTTCGACGGAAAATGGATTCCGTAGAAGATTTTTGATGGAAAATGGTTTCCGTCGAAGATTTTTGATGGAAAATGAATTCCTTCGAAAACGGATGAATAAAATAAATGCAAAAGAAATTGATTTTGTGAAGTTTTTCGACGGAAAATGGATTCCGTCGAAGATTTTTGACAGAAAATGAATTCCGTCGAAAATGGATGAATAAAATAAATGCATAAGAAATTGATTTTATGAAGTTTTTCGATGAAAAATGGATTCCGTCGAACATTTTTGACGAAAATGTATTCCGTCGAAAACGGATGAATAAAATAAATGCAAAAGAAATTGATTTTGTGAAGTTTTTCGACGGAAACAAATTCCGTCGAAAACGGATGAATAAAAAAAATGCAAAAGAAATTGTTTTTGTGAAGATTTTTGACGGAAAATGGATTCCGTTGAAGATTTTTGACGGAAAATGAATTCCATCGAAAACGGATGAATAAAATAAATGCAAAAGAAATTGATTTTGTGAAGTTTTTCGACGGAAAATGGATTCGGTCGAAGATTTTGGACGGAAAATGTATTACGTCGAAAACGGATGAATAAAATAAATGCAAAAGAAATTGATTTTGTGAAGTTTTTCGACGAAAAAAGAATTGCGTCGAAAACGGCCTAATAAAATAAATGCAAAAGAAATTTTTTTTTTGAAGTTTTTCGACGAAAAATGAATTTCGTAGAAGATTTTTGATGGAAAATGGATTTCGTCGAAGATTTTTGACAGAAAATGAATTCCGTCGAAAACGGATGAATAAAATAAATGCAAAAGAAATTGATTTTATCAAGTTTTTCGACGAAAATTGTATTCCGTCGAAGATTTTTGACGGAAAATGAATTCCGTCGAAATTGGATGAATAAAATAAATGCAAAAGAAATTGATTTTATCAAGTTTTCGACGCAAAATGTATTCCGTCGAAGATTTTTGACGAAAAATGTATTCCGTCGAAAACGGATGAATAAAATAAATGCAAAACAAATTGATTTTGTGAAATTTTTCGACGGAAAACAAATTCCGTCGAAAACGGATGAATAAAATAAATGCAAAAGAAATTGATTTTGTGAAGTTTTTCGACTGAAAATGGATTCAGTAGAAGATTTTTGACGGAAAATGGATTCCGTCGAAATTTTTTTACGGCAAATGAATTCCATCGAAAACGGATTAATAAAATAAATGCAAAAGAAATTGATTTTCAGAAGTTTTTCGACGAAAAACAAATTCCGTCAAAAACGGATGAATAAAATAAATGCAAAAGAAATTGATTTTATGAAGTTTTTCGATGAAAAATGGATTCCGTCGAACATTTTTGACGAAAAATATATTCCGTCGAAAATGGATGAATAAAATAAATGCAAAAGAAATTGATTTTGTGAAGTTTTTCGACGGAAAACAAATTCCGTCGAAAACGGATGAATAAAATAAATGCAAAAGAAATTGATTTTGTGAAGTTTTTCGACGGAAAATGGATTCTGTCGAAGATTTTGGACGGAAAACGAATACCGTCGAAAATGGATGAATAAAATAAATGCAAAAGAAATTGATTTTATGAAGTTTTTCGACGAAAAATGTATTCCGTCGAAGATTTTTGGCGGAAAATGAATTCCGTCGAAAATTGATGAATAAAATAAATGCAAAAGAAATTGATTTTTGTGAATATTTTTAACGGAAAATGAATTCCGTCGAAAATGAAGTTTTTCGACGGAAAATGGATTCCGTAGAAGATTTTTGATGGAAAATGGTTTCCGTCGAAGATTTTTGATGGAAAATGAATTCCTTCGAAAACGGATGAATAAAATAAATGCAAAAGAAATTGATTTTGTGAAGTTTTTCGACGGAAAATGGATTCCGTCGAAGATTTTTGACAGAAAATGAATTCCGTCGAAAATGGATGAATAAAATAAATGCATAAGAAATTGATTTTATGAAGTTTTTCGATGAAAAATGGATTCCGTCGAACATTTTTGACGAAAATGTATTCCGTCGAAAACGGATGAATAAAATAAATGCAAAAGAAACTGATTTTGTGAAGTTTTTCGACGGAAACAAATTCCGTCGAAAACGGATGAATAAAATAAATGCAAAAGAAATTGTTTTTGTGAAGATTTTTGACGGAAAATGGATTCCGTTGAAGATTTTTGACGGAAAATGAATTCCATCGAAAACGGATGAATAAAATAAATGCAAAAGAAATTGATTTTGTGAAGTTTTTCGACGGAAAATGGATTCGGTCGAAGATTTTGGACGGAAAATGTATTCCGTCGAAAACGGATGAATAAAATAAATGCCAAAGAAATTGATTTTGTGAAGTTTTTCGACGAAAAAAGAATTGCGTCGAAAACGGATTAATAAAATAAATGCAAAAGAATTTTTTTTTTGAAGTTTTTCGACGAAAAATGAATTTCGTAGAAGATTTTTGATGGAAAATGGATTTCGTCGAAGATTTTTGACAGAAAATGAATTCCGTCGAAAACGGATGAATAAAATAAATGCAAAAGAAATTGATTTTATATCAGTTTTTCGACGAAAATTGTATTCCGTCGAAGATTTTTGACGGAAAATGAATTCCGTCGAAATTGGATGAATAAAATAAATGCAAAAGAAATTGATTTTATCAAGTTTTCGACGCAAAATGTATTCCGTCGAAGATTTTTGACGAAAAATGTATTCCGTCGAAAACGGATGAATAAAATAAATGCAAAACAAATTTATTTTGTGAAATTTTTCGACGGAAAACAAATTCCGTCGAAAACGGATGAATAAAATAAATGCAAAAGAAATTGATTTTGTGAAGTTTTTCGACTGAAAATGGATTCAGTAGAAGATTTTTGACGGAAAATGGATTCCGTCGAAATTTTTTTACGGCAAATGAATTCCATCGAAAACGGATTAATAAAATAAATGCAAAAGAAATTGATTTTCAGAAGTTTTTCGACGAAAAACAAATTCCGTCAAAAACGGATGAATAAAATAAATGCAAAAGAAATTGATTTTATGAAGTTTTTCGATGAAAAATGGATTCCGTCGAACATTTTTGACGAAAAATATATTCCGTCGAAAATGGATGAATAAAATAAATGCAAAAGAAATTGATTTTGTGAAGTTTTTCGACGGAAAACAAATTCCGTCGAAAACGGATGAATAAAATAAATGCAAAAGAAATTGATTTTGTGAAGATTTTCGACGGAAAATGGATTCCGTCGAAGATTTTTGACGGAAAATAAATTCCATCGAACATGGATGAATAAAATAAATGCAAAAGAAATTGATTTTGTGAAGTTTTTCGACGGAAAGTGGATTAGGTCGAAAATTTTTGACGCAAAATGTATTCCGTCGAAAACGGATGAATAAAATAAATGCAAAAGAAATTGATTTTGTGAAGTTTTTCGACGGAAAAAGAATTGCGTCGAAAACGGATTAATAAAATAAATGCAAAAGAAATTGATTTTTTGAAGTTTTTCGACGAAAAATGAATTTCGTAGAAGATTTTTGATGGAAAATGGATTTCGTCGAAGATTTTTGACAGAAAATGAATTCCGTCGAAAACGGATGAATAAAATAAATGCAAAAGAAATTGATTTTATCAAGTTTTTCGACGAAAATTGTATTCCGTCGAAGATTTTTGACGGAAAATGAATTCCGTCGAAAATGGATGAATAAAATAAATGCAAAAGAAATTGATTTTATCAGGTTTTTCGACGCAAAATGTATTCCGTCGAAGATTTTTGACGAAAAATGTATTCCGTTGAAAACGGATGAATAAAATAAATGCAAAATAAATTGATTTTGTGAAGTTTTTCGACGGAAAACAAATTCCGTCGAAAACGGATGAATAAAATAAATGCAAAAGAAATTGATTTTGTGAAGTTTTTCGACTGAAAATGGATTCCGTAGAAGATTTTTGACGGAAAATGGATTCCGTCGAAAATTTTTGACGGCAAATGAATTCCATCGAAAACGGATTAATAAAATAAATGCAAAAGAAATTGATTTTCTGAAGTTTTTCGATGAAAAACAAATTCCGTCAAAAACGGATGAATAAAATAATTGCAAAAGAAATTTATTTTGTGAAGTTTTTCAACGGAAATAGAATTGCGTCGAAAACGGATGAATAAAATAAATGCAAAAGAAATTGATTTTGTGAAGATTTTCGACGGAAAATGGATTCCGTCGAAGATTTTTGACGGAAAATAAATTCCATCGAACATGGATGAATAAAATAAATGCAAAAGAAATTGATTTTGTGAAGTTTTTCGACGGAAAGGGGATTAGGTCGAAAATTTTTGACGCAAAATGTATTCCGTCGAAAACGGATGAATAAAATAAATGCAAAAGAAATTGATTTTGTGAAGTTTTTCGACGGAAAAAGAATTGCGTCGAAAACGGATTAATAAAATAAATGCAAAAGAAATTGATTTTTTGAAGTTTTTCGACGAAAAATGAATTTCGTAGAAGATTTTTGATGGAAAATGGATTTCGTCGAAGATTTTTGACAGAAAATGAATTCCGTCGAAAACGGATGAATAAAATAAATGCAAAAGAAATTGATTTTATCAAGTTTTTCGACGAAAATTGTATTCCGTCGAAGATTTTTGACGGAAAATGAATTCCGTCGAAAATGGATGGATAAAATAAATGCAAAAGAAATTGATTTTATCAGGTTTTTCGACGCAAAATGTATTCCGTCGAAGATTTTTGACGAAAAATGTATTCCGTTGAAAACGGATGAATAAAATAAATGCAAAATAAATTGATTTTGTGAAGTTTTTCGACGGAAAACAAATTCCGTCGAAAACGGATGAATAAAATAAATGCAAAAGAAATTGATTTTGTGAAGTTTTTCGACTGAAAATGGATTCCGTAGAAGATTTTTGACGGAAAATGGATTCCGTCGAAAATTTTTGACGGCAAATGAATTCCATCGAAAACGGATTAATAAAATAAATGCAAAAGAAATTGATTTTCTGAAGTTTTTCGATGAAAAACAAATTCCGTCAAAAACGGATGAATAAAATAATTGCAAAAGAAACTTATTTTGTGAAGTTTTTCAACGGAAATAGAATTGCGTCGAAAACGGATGAATAAAATAAATGCAAAAGAAATTGATTTTGTGAAGATTTTTGACGAAAAATGGATTCCGTCGAAGATTTTTGACGGAAAATAAATTCCATCGAACATGGATGAATAAAATAAATGCAAAAGAAATTGATTTTGTGAAGTTTTTCGACGGAAAATGGATTAGGTCAAAAAATTTTGACGGAAAATGTATTCCGTCGAAAACGGATGAATAAAATAAATGCAAAAGAAATTGATTTTGTGAAGTTTTTCGAGCGAAAATGGATTCCGTAGAAGATTTTTGACGGAAAATGGATTCCGTCGAAATTTTTTTACGGCAAATGAATTCCATCGAAAACGGATTAATAAAATAAATGCAAAAGAAATTGATTTTCAGAAGTTTTTCGACGAAAAACAAATTCCGTCAAAAACGGATGAATAAAATAAATGCAAAAGAAATTGATTTTATGAAGTTTTTCGATGAAAAATGGATTCCGTCGAACATTTTTGACGAAAAATATATTCCGTCGAAAATGGATGAATAAAATAAATGCAAAAGAAATTGATTTTGTGAAGTTTTTCGACGGAAAACAAATTCCGTCGAAAACGGATGAATAAAATAAATGCAAAAGAAATTGATTTTGTGAAGATTTTCGACGGAAAATGGATTCCGTCGAAGATTTTTGACGGAAAATAAATTCCATCGAACATGGATGAATAAAATAAATGCAAAAGAAATTGATTTTGTGAAGTTTTTCGACGGAAAGTGGATTAGGTCGAAAATTTTTGACGCAAAATGTATTCCGTCGAAAACGGATGAATAAAATAAATGCAAAAGAAATTGATTTTGTGAAGTTTTTCGACGGAAAAAGAATTGCGTCGAAAACGGATTAATAAAATAAATGCAAAAGAAATTGATTTTTTGAAGTTTTTCGACGAAAAATGAATTTCGTAGAAGATTTTTGATGGAAAATGGATTTCGTCGAAGATTTTTGACAGAAAATGAATTCCGTCGAAAACGGATGAATAAAATAAATGCAAAAGAAATTGATTTTATCAAGTTTTTCGACGAAAATTGTATTCCGTCGAAGATTTTTGACGGAAAATGAATTCCGTCGAAAATGGATGAATAAAATGAATGCAAAAGAAATTGATTTTATCAGGTTTTTCGACGAAAAATGTATTCCGTCGAAGATTTTTGACGAAAAATGTATTCCGTTGAAAACGGATGAATAAAATAAATGCAAAATAAATTGATTTTGTGAAGTTTTTCGACGGAAAACAAATTCCGTCGAAAACGGATGAATAAAATAAATGCAAAAGAAATTGATTTTGTGAAGTTTTTCGACTGAAAATGGATTCCGTAGAAGATTTTTGACGGAAAATGGATTCCGTCGAAAATTTTTGACGGCAAATGAATTCCATCGAAAACGGATTAATAAAATAAATGCAAAAGAAATTGATTTTCTGAAGTTTTTCGATGAAAAACAAATTCCGTCAAAAACGGATGAATAAAATAATTGCAAAAGAAACTTATTTTGTGAAGTTTTTCAACGGAAATAGAATTGCGTCGAAAACGGATGAATAAAATAAATGCAAAAGAAATTGATTTTGTGAAGATTTTTGACGGAAAATGGATTCCGTCGAAGATTTTTGACGGAAAATAAATTCCTTCGAACATGGATGAATAAAATAAATGCAAAAGAAATTGATTTTGTGAAGTTTTTCGACGGAAAATGGATTAGGTCAAAATTTTTTGATGGAAAATGTATTCTGTCGAAAACGGATGAATAAAATAAATGCAAAAGAAATTGATTTTGTGAAGTTTTTCGACGGAAAATGGATTCCGTCGAAGATTTTTGACGGAAAATGTATTCCATCGAAAACGGATGAATAAAATAAATGCAAAAGAAATTGATTTTGTGAAGTTTTTCGACGGAAAAACAATTGCGTCGAAAACGGATTAATAAAATAAATGCAAAAGAAATTGATTTTTTGAAGTTTTTCGACGAAAAATGAATTTCGTAGAAGATTTTTGATGGAAAATGGATTTCGTCGAAGATTTTTGACAGAAAATGAATTCCGTCGAAAACGGATGAATAAAATAAATGCAAAAGAAATTGATTTTATCAAGTTTTTCGACGAAAATTGTATTCCGTCGAAGATTTTTGACGAAAAATGAATTCCGTCGAAAATGGATGAATAAAATAAATGCAAAAGAAATTGATTTTATCAAGTTTTTCGACGAAAATTGTATTCCGTCGAAGATTTTTGACGAAAAATGAATTCCGTCAAAAACGGATGAATAAAATAAATGCAAAAGAAATTGATTTTATGAAGTTTTTCGATGAAAAATGGATTCCGTCGAGCATTTTTGACGAAAAATGTATTCCGTCGAAAATGGATGAATAAAATAATTGCAAAAGAAATTGATTTTGTGAAGTTTTTCGACGGAAAACAAATTCCGTCGAAAATGGATGAATAAAATAAATGCAAAAGTAATTGATTTTGTGAAGATTTTGGACGGAAAATGGATTCCGTCGAAGATTTTTGACGGAAAATAAATTCCATCGAACATGGATGAATAAAATAAATGCAAAAGAAATTGATTTTGTGAAGTTTTTCGACGGAAAATGGATTAGGTCAAAAAATTTTGACGGAAAATGTATTCCGTCGAAAACGGATGAATAAAATAAATGCAAAAGAAATTGATTTTGTGAAGTTTTTCAACGGAAAAAGAATTGCATCGAAAACGGATTAATAAAATAAATGCAAAAGAAATTGATTTTTTGAAGTTTTTCGGCGGAAAATGGATTTCGTAGAAGATTTTTGATGGAAAATGGATTCCGTCGAAGATTTTTGACAGAAAATGAATTCCGTCGAAAACGGATGAATAAAATAAATGCAAAAGAAATTGATTTTGTGAAGTTTTTCGACGGAAAATGGATTCTGTCGAAGATCTGGACGGAAAACGAATACCGTCGAAAATGGATGAATAAAATAAATGCAAAAGAAATTGATTTTATGAAGTTTTTCGACGAAAAATGTATTCCGTCGAAGATTTTTGGCGGAAAATGAATTCCGTCGAAAATTGATGAATAAAATAAATGCAAAAGAAATTGATTTTATCAAGTTTCTCGACGAAAAATGTATTCCGTCGAAAACGGATTAATAAAATAAATGTAAAAGAAATTGATTTTGTGAAGATTTTTAACGGAAAATGAATTCCGTCGAAAATGAAGTTTTTCAACGGAAAATGGATTCCGTAGAAGATTTTTGATGGAAAATGGTTTCCGTCGAAGATTTTTGATGGAAAATGAATTGCTTCGAAAACGGATGAATAAAATAAATGCCAAAGAAATTGATTTTGTGAAGTTTTTCGACGGAAAATGGAATCCGTCGAAGATTTTTGACGGAAAATGAATTCCGTCGAAAATGGATGAATAAAATAAATGCATAAGAAATTGATTTTATGAAGTTTTTCGATGAAAAATGGATTCCGTCGAACATTTTTGACGAAAATATATTCCATCGAAAACGGATGAATAAAATAAATGCAAAAAAATTGATTTTGTGAAGTTTTTCGACGGAAAACAAATTCCGTCGAAAACGGATGAATAAAATAAATGCAAAAGAAATTGTTTCTGTGAAGATTTTTGACGGAAAATGGATTCCGTCGAAGATTTTTGACGGAAAATGAATTCCATCGAAAACGGTTGAATAAAATAAATGCAAAAGAAATTGATTTTGTGAAGTTTTTCGACGGAAAATGGATTCGGTCGAAGATTTTTGACGGAAAATGTATTCTGTCGAAAACGGATGAATAAAATAAATGCAAAAGAAATTGATTTTGTGATGTTTTTCGACGGAAAAAGAATTGCGTCGAAAACGGATTAATAAAATAAATGCAAAAGAAATTGATTTTTTGAAGTTTTTCGACGGAAAATGGATTTCGTAGAAGATTTTTGATGGAAAATGGATTCCTTCGAAGATTTTTGACAGAAAATGAATTCCGTCGAAAACGGATGAATAAAATAAATGCAAAAGAAATTGATTTTGTGAAGTTTTTCGACGGAAAATGGATTCCGTCGAAGATTTTGGACGGAAAACGAATACTGTCAAAAATGGATGAATAAAATAAATGCAAAAGAAATTGATTTTATGAAGTTTTTCGACGAAAAATGTATTCCGTCGAATATTTTTGATGGAAAATGAATTCCGTCGAAAATGGATGAATAAAATAAATGCAAAAGAAATTGATTTTATCAAGTTTTTCGACGCAAAATGTATTCCGTCGAAGATTTTTTACGAAAAATGTATTCCGTCGAAAACGGATGAATAAAATAAATGCAAAATAAATTGATTTTGTGAAGTTTTTCGACGGAAAACAAATTCCGTCGAAAACGGATGAATAAAATATATGCAAAAGAAATTGATTTTGTGAAGTTTTTCGACGGAAAATGGATTCCGTCGAAGATTTTTGACGGAAAATGAATTCCGTCGAAAATGGATGAATAAAATAAATGCAAAAGAAATTGATTTTGTGAAGTTTTTCGACGGAAAAAGGATTCCATCGAAGATTTTTGAAGGAAAATGAATTCCGTCGAAAATGGATGAATAAAATAAATGTAAAAGAAATTGATTTTATGAAGTTTTTCGATGAAAACTGGTCCGTCGAACATTTTTGACGAAAAATGTATTCCGTCGAAAACGGAAGAATAAAATAAATGCAAAAGAAATTGATTTTGTGAAGTTTTTCGACGGAAAACAAATTCCGTCGAAAACGGATGAATAAAATAAATGCAAAAGAAATTGATTTTGTGAAGATTTTTGACGGAAAATGGATTCCGTCGAAGATTTTTGACGGAAAATAAATTCCATCGAACATGGATGAATAAAATAAATGCAAAAGAAATTGATTTTGTGAAGTTTTTCGACGGAAAATGGATTAGGTCGAAAATT